>JAVQJF010004931.1:0-25655 GCA_036023855.1 Gadopsis marmoratus
ATAAAAACTCTAGAAAAACTCATAGACGGAACAACTCGAAGTGATTCAAAAACGAGTAAATGGGAGTTATTCTTAATCCTATGAGTTGAAAACTAGATGTGAGTGAAGAAAAACGTTTGAAGGTTAAAGGGACCTAAAAATATAGCATTCAAAATCCTTGTGCATCCTATGAAAAAGGACGGCGGAGTCCTTAAAAGTCCGTAATAAAAACTCTAGAAAAACTCATAGACGGAACAACTCCAAGTGATTGTGTTGTGGCCTTCCTGCTTGTCAGAGGCAGGATTCACGACGCTTCATCAACTGGTTACCAATAACCACAGTGCTTTATTTACAATAACGGTGAGGGATACAGGGTTGGGGACAAATCAAAACTCAACGCCGTCGTTAGGCGGAATGTCACTTATCTACAATGTTCACAGTTCTTGTCCTCTCCTCACTGGATGACGACCGTGTCTCGTCTCCAGCTTCCTCGCCGTCCTTCCCCCTGCTGAGCTTGCTCCTTCTCCTTAAGAGCAGCTCCTCCTTGATGGACCCGGCGTGTCGCTCATCACTCAATGGCTCGCAGGTGCGCTCTCGTCTCGGTGGGGCGTGGTCATATGGATGGTACACGCCCCTCCATACTTGGCCAGGCCTCCTCCTCAAGCTCCGAGGCCCAGGCCTCCAGCCTGGTCCTCCACAACCACCAATTTTAATACAGTCATGTCCTTAAGGCCTAGATGTATCGTAACAAAGGTTCTCTAAAAGAGCAATCCTTTCCTGGTCGATGATGTGTTTTGCTCCTAGTCACGCCGCCAAGGTACAGGATGAGACCGTCTGACGCGCCCCTAGCAACTCAGGAATTCAGCAAATGTGAGGAGGAAAGAAACGCATTTAGGATATCTAGCATTATTCTTTTTCTTGAGATGGAAATTGGGTTTACCAACCCCAAGTAGATGTGCGTATAATAGACGGGCCTCTGACTGCTCAGAGTCAGACTCTTTGAAGGCTGCATGCTTTGTGTGATGGTGGCGCCTCAGATTGTGTTCTTTTGCAGCAGCGATCGTTTCATTGCAGGTGGGGCAAACAGGTGTAGCGTTACTGAAAGTTGGCACGATGAATCAGTCCATTCTTCATTAAGCTGCGATTTCTTCTCTTTCTTTCCTCTTTGGGCTCTTTGAGAGAGGCATTTCTGCGCGTCCGGCAAACAATTCAAAAAAGCTTTTCATCCTACTTCGTGCAAGCGTTTTCCACCAATCAGCACACTGATGACGTCAAAACGGAGTAATGTCGTGCCAATCTGCAGTTTCGTTTCATATGTTAACTAGTTATCATGGTTATCCCATGTTTTTAGGCGTCTGTTCACACTGATATAGGCTAACAAATATAACATTCATTTTTAATTTAATAATAAAAAATAATAGGCTCAAGATATAATAATAGGCCATAATTTGGACAAATGTATTTGGTGACCCCTACACAGCCAGCATGCCGTACTAACGTTCCCTGACATTTGCTTTCCCAAACAGACAATGACGACCACGCCCACTTTTCTGAGCAATTGGTCAGGATTGCGAAGGCGTGCAAGTACACAGGATTTGAAGTCTATTTTGTTTTCATTCTTCACTACTTCCTTGTCTTTTTGTGTGTTCAACAGTGTGCTATAATCGTCATTTGCACGATTCATCGTTCCCATCAAAACAAATAAGACGTGAGGACAGCTAGAGTTCTTGGAGCAAGATCAGGGAACTAGTGGGATGCAGCCAGGAGGAGGCTATGATGGCATTTGGGACAGCTATTAACACTTTTACCTTTAGATGTTGACACCTTGTACAATCTGCTTCGTTTGAAGCGTGTTGGTCAGTCCATACTGTGTGTTGTCCATTTGTCCAACACTTTGGTCCACAGCCAAATATGTCTACAACTACCAGCCATATTACTTTGAAACCCATATAGATTTTTATGGATTCCAAATGGATGATTCCTGATGATTTCAGTGACCTAACTATTTCTAGTAAGATCCAAATGAGAAATGGCATTGAAATTTAGAGGGAGCGTCTTTACTCCCCACAGGACGAACTATTGCATTTTGGGAACTCAGTGAGCTTCCTGCTTGTACCACACTCACCACAAACTATCACGTTTGAATACAGGATACAGGATCTAATAGGCAGTTTGTCATTATGACAAATGGTAAATGTTTTTACCACCAAATAATGTGGTTTAGATCTGTTGCTGTTGCCTTTTCACAACCTATTGACAGATCGTCTGACTGTCCATGTGTTTTGCTGCGTCTGACGTTGTTTCGTTGTGTGATTTGGTGACTTTGGTGATTGCAAATGTTTTCATACCTGATAGAAGTGGAGGCCAAAACCACCGTTGTAATAAACCAGGATTTACATTTAATTTTGCAGGACACTTTGACCTGCACTTCTTGCTACTAGTTTCTTAAAGATTCTGCTGATACAGGAAGTGGGGATCTACCAGTAGGTGTGTAGCATTAAAGTGAGGAAGTATTTGTTGCAGTTTTCTCTGGTATGTGTGGAGAGTGTAAGGAGACACCGCGGCCCGGGTGGAAAGGGTTGTCCTGCTGGACCTTCTGACCTCCCAGCCCTCTCAGGAAAGCTCAGTTTTTCGGCCGCCATGACTCTCTCCTTCTACCCTGATCTGCATGTGAGCCCAAGCTACAGCATTCACCAGATAGGAGCAATTCATTCCTTGTTTTTTCCTGTAGCTTAAAATAGTAATTCAAAAGTTAGTTCCCAGGAAGCTGGTCGGTAAGCATGGACCATTTTCTCTCCATGTTTGGCTAACATAAAATCCTGATTATCTGACTACTTTCATTCCCTGTCTGACTTCATATCAGTCATATCAGTGTGTTTACTCTGATATATACCATGATTATTTTTTCCAATAGAAATAATGGCAGTAAACTAAAGTTGAAAGACACAATGAATATCCTTTAAATCGACCCTGTGAAGCCTTTTAATATGCTAAATATTGTCAGGCAAATGACGGAAAAATAAAGTACAAGTCACACTATGGCTGTGGCAAAGCCGTGTTGTACTGTATTAAAGAGGATCTTGTGTTTCCACACTATAGCACTGTGCATGAATTTCTCCCTGCTGTATAAATGGTATTAGCTGAATAGGTTGGCAAAGAAGACCACACGGGACAGACTCTTCCCTTCTGTAGAGACGTTAAGAATGCAGTACAGAATGGTCTGTTAGTGTTTATACGCTGCCTGTGCTGTGAATGCCAATGTGCAGTGGGCCAAACATGGAGAAGGAAAAGTCCTCTCCGTCTCCGTGGGCCGGAAAAGTAAACAGACTGTGGTTCAGCAAAGCCTAACAGCAGCCTTCTGGTGGTTGGTGCCATCCATTTACATGCGTGAAAGTGTTTTAGAAAGGCTGAAATTTTACTCGAAAATGCATAACTGGAGACTATGGTTGCTCCCAAAACAGCAATTAACTTTGTTAAAAAAAAAGCAGGTAATATGTGGGTTTAGAGCCAAACTAAAAGAGGGTAGTGCTTTTATTGTCTAAACGCAGGGTGAATCTACTTCAGCAATAATTCTTTGGGCTGCAAGAACAAAATACCTCTGTGTTTCTCTCTACGTTGGACTATTTTAAAGATTTAAAGTAAAAATTGAGCAAAAAACTAAAGAAAGAAGACAGAAGGCACAGCTATTTGGTACCGACTGAGAGGCAGTTGATCAGCTGGGGGTTTTAGCAATCTGTACGTTATGTCTCCATGATGTCATTCAAACCCTGGGGTAAAGTATGGAGTGCTGAGGTTACATGGCTACCCGTTACTTTGACATGTGAAGGTCTGCTCAGATGCCACTGGCACAGCCGGACCATTACAGAAAGACAAGGAACGCCGACCAATTTCAATGTGCATTAACTGCGATGAAGAGACCCTAACGTTCCTCACATTAATGCATAAAAGAAACATGCCATATAACCATGATGTTTTACACGGGCTGAGATTCGACTGCCATCATCTCATCGCACCCAGCTGGGTAATTAGCACCTCCAACTGTTTATCTCCCAATTTTCACACAACAGTAGAGGAAATGTGGCTAAACTGGCGTTTTCTTTTGCTGATTTTCTGGAAATTCAGTCAAGATTTGCGCTACATGTGGTTGGAAACGTGACTACAGACTCAGCATGTGTTGAAATACCATGAACCAGAAAAAGAAACGTCTGGTGGGAATCACTGCTAATATAGGCAGGCTAGGTCAACTAGATTAACTACCATCCACTTTCTGAGTCAAAGCTGGTTAGCCTAGTTTGACAGTGTCAACTTTATGTGGAATGCAAACTTGACAGCACAATGGGTCTTCCCAAATGTTAAATACTGCAAAGGGACAGACATCTTACATAACCACGGCTGTGTGGGCTTGTTGTGGGCTTATACCAACATGCAGAGCTGATACTGGTGACGTGCTCCGGTCAGTAGTGCACCACGGAGGTCTACAGCGCATCTCCCACCTGCCAGCTCTCAGATGTCAGCTAACTTGTTTTAAGGGAAAACAGCGGCTTGGACCTTCAATGTTGTTTCCACAAATATGTCCATAAATGTACTTCAAAATAGCTGCAGTAACATTGTATATAAAGAGTGAGGACAATTCGTATTTCATTTTGACTGTAACCCTGGTTCTGTTGGGAATTGTAAATATAAAACTGCCACCTTGTGTGGATGACATCTCTGCCATGCATAGCTGGAGTGTGACGACCTGTTTATTAGTCACCTGAGACATATAACGTCCACATGGTCATCCGGACTAGCGCCACATATCATTGGACGTATTTGGAGCCGCTTACAACATGGATCATGGACAACTGTCTTTGGACCCGTGTGAGCCGCCTGCTTAGATTAATTTATCATGTGAAGGCAACTTTTATCTGCCTCGACGGTATGCAGCAGTTCAGATATTAGGAAACTTCTGTTTTTAGTCTCTGACAATACACCCTTTGTGCTGAAGATGACACGCTCGGGCTCTTCGTCTCAATATTGTTAAATTTAGCAGCTTTTGATTTGTCTGACCTTGGGAAACAAACAGAAAGCTCGTGTCTGGGGGCTGCGAGGTGGAGCTGGGCCCGGATATCGGAGCAGCTGTTTCGTTTCTGCCTGTGGAGTGTAGAGTGAGTGTTGAAGCTTTAGACCCTCTGCCCACCCTGAACGAACAGAGGGGAAGGGGAGGGGGCGAGCAGAGGGAGGGGTGCTGCCTGTGGAGCTCAAGGTGAAAGGGTGCCACAGGCCTGCAAATGGAGATGGGGGGGCTAACACTCAATCTGACTCTGCCAGTCAGGGTGGGGGTGGCGTATGCAGTTTGGACGGGTGCGCTTTCTGCCTCAAGCCTGCCTTCTACTCAATAGACAGAAGCCCTCTCTTTCTCTCTCCCCCCTCTCACTCTTTCTCAGTTTCCAGCCTTCCCATCTGCATGTGATTTAGACACAGGCTCAGGGGAGAGGCAAGTCCGCTAGGGGAGAGGAATCAGGGCAGGGAGGGAGGGAGAGAGAGAAAGGGAGGAAGTCCACACAAGTTTGTTTTACAGGACTCAGCCGGGCCGGGACTAGGTGCAGTGCCGCATCTGGGGGTCAGAGCGGTGGAGAAGCGAAGCCAGCGGGTGCAGCCGAGCAAGAGGAGCTGCCCAGAGACGTTCCTACAGCCAGGAGACTCTGACAGAGACACAGAGGAGGGATCAATGCTCTACTGGGAAAAAACACAAATATGGCTGCTAAATCTCTGTCCTGCCTCTGTCTTCTCTGCATCCTCTCAGGGATTTCCTACCCAGGTTCTGCTGCCAGGCTTGGGGAACAGCAACAATCGCTCCTGAAAGTAAGAGATTTGGTTTTGTCTCCTTTTGGTTGGGTACACTGTATATGCTTGCACGGCTATGTGTGTGTGGTTTCTGACTTTTTCTACCTACTGCACATGTATGTAATGAGGCAGATGGTCATGGACACAAATGTTAAGAAAACTGTAAAGGAGGTTTGGGACTGCTTTGGGGAGGGTTAGCTCCGGCCGAATGGAGAGCTCTCTGAGGACTTCTACCTTGCTGTCTGGGTTTCACAATGGGCCTGCTTTGTGTTTGTGCATGTGTGTGTTTGTGTCATCAGAGGTACCCCAAGGCTGAAGCTCACATGGGCTCTGAGTTACTGTCGGCAGCACTGTCATGCCCCTCTTGCCCCTCCCTGACAGTTCCCTAATGGAAACCAGTTGCCAAATGTTGAGCAACACCCCAGAGAGAGAGAGAGAGAGAGCAAGAGAGAGCACAACACACTGTAAAGGCATAGAGAAGTCATATAGGACCACGGGCCAGTGTTCCCTTGGCTTAGTATAGTTCCAAGGGACACAGGCTCAGATGCCAAACTGTCAATGGTGCAGACGGTTTTCATTAAAAAGTCCTGAGTTTATCTATTTTGATCTAAAGTTCCAATCTGTAAGATCGTCCTAAATCAAACCCATTTCTGGCACAATGTTGGCCAAAACATTCTCCATAATCTCCATTCAATGTATTTGCATTTGTATAATAGTTTAATTGCTGCTGGTAATTTTGCCCACGCGCAAACATTTTCAGGAAAATATGCATGCATGCATGTACTAGAAAAGAAAACAGTTAACTTCTTCTATTGTTTTTTTTTTACAAAAGCAACATTGCGTGATGAACCCCCTCAGCCCACTGTTTGTTTGCACTGTAAACCACTTGCTCTTCTTCTGTTGCACTTCTGACATCCGTTCAAGGCATGTTCGCTGCTCCCAGTGGTCAATACAAGAGTCATTTCAAGTTAACCTCTGCGAGCTGTGTTATTAAAAACCACTTGCTGCTAAAGTGTTGCCAAATCAACCAGTACTCAAACCGTTATGACCTTTTATAAATTTCAATAGAATGATTGAGAGACCCTCAATCCATGGAAAGTAAGGGTGTAGACGTTGCGGTGGTGGATGCAAGAGACTGGAGTTCACATCCTGTTAGAGAACTGCACATTCATATGTGCAATAATGTAAATCCAATAATTATTTTGTATATATATACTTTTTATTTATTACTTTCTATTGTTTGCATATTTTTTTGCTACACTTATTTACTATATATATTTCTCTGTTTGCACCTTTGCTGCTGCAGCACCACAATTTCCCCACTGAGGGACTAACAAAGGTTTATCTTATCTATCTTAATCATATTTTTTCATGTGAAGATTCTGTAGGAAGCAAGACTCTTCCAAAACGCTGGCACTTAACGTAACGAGGGGTTTTGTAGAGTCGACCAACATTGATGTTCTTGTCCAGAAAAATCTGAGTAAAAGACCATTTCCTAATTTAATGATCTATAATGAGATTGATATTGTATATTGTACCTGCGCTAGCTGCCTGTAGCTGCAAATAAGTAGAGCAAGATGTCAGACCATACATGAACTACAACTTTATCCTCTTACAGAAATGTTCCACTACACTGTGGCTGTCATTATGTGGCTGCTTATGCATTTTGTGTTACTATTGGACCCATAGAACTCAGCTGGAGAGCCATGATTCTTGGCAACCCAGATGTATGTGGCTAGATAGTGACTTTGCTCAGAACTGATCGGTATTGAGAAACATCCTGGGAAAATGGGCTGTAGGTCAGACATGTCAAAGAGAACATGGAGGTATTCAATCCCTAAACATTACAGCAATTTAAAAATGTCTTCCTCGTTTATTTTCTGTCGTACATGTTTGTTTCTCAGCGTCTGAGTTGAGGGTCCCAGGAGAGGAGTCCTCGCCCCCGCAGCCAGACTGTCTGTGCACAGTTATTGAGTTACGGTGAGATTCTCATAACGTCTGTAACGTCTGAGGATTTTTGGAGGACTGGAGTTGTATGACTAAATCCGGTGTCCAGTGAACCCCTCTTCACGGTCAAAAGTACAGTGGCCAGCTCCAGCTGGGAGGCAAACAGGAAATGAGATTCAACCATAAGCTTTAACAGTTAATCCACTTAAGGCTCGCACTCTGGGAAAACTCTGTTTCACAATCACGTGGCCAATTGCATATTAATGCTATCTTTCTAAAAACATTGTAGAGATCCAACATAGAGGCTTCCCAACCCCCCATACGCCCTGCAGAGAGTCTAGAGCCGAATCCTGTTTTGGTGCTTCATACCAGCTACAATTGTTTGTCTCTGTATCTGTACAGCCTTACGGCCTGTCCCGTAAGCATTCAGTCAACACACAGGAAATACTGTACACTGACAAAAACTGAAAAGCCAGATCATTGGAAGAGGGAGCTTCATGTGAAAACAGAGAGAGGCTATGTAACGTGTTGAATGTGATCTTTGTTCTCCGCTGCAGTGGGCACAGTGGGAGGGCTGCAGAAACAGTTCACATTACTGAGTGTGGTCATAGTTGGCAGAAGACTGCAAACGTGTATTGTTTCCTGTCCATGATAGATTCATCAGAGTAGCCATGTTGGAAAATCCCTGTTCAAACTTTCAGATTCAGTATTGCAGGATTACCCCCAAGACTGACATTTACCCAGACAGACAAACGGCTCAAAAGCTAAATATGATGAAGCCGGGATGAACTTCGTGTCTTTATTTCTGTGGAAAAGTCTGGTAGTTGGGGCGAAGTTCAACTTTAGCAGAGTTTTTATTTTCACAAAGGGAACTCATGTAAAGGCCAAACCAAACATGCATGTCATGTTATTTGGATAATGTTATTTCGGTAATACACATGCAACGTGATTTGGTTTTTGTCACTAATTTCCTCAGTGTTGTTAATATCAACTTATTAGGGCCTGTGCAAGGCAGGAAGCGTACAGTGGGCTTATCAGAGCTATTTCCAGCAATGTGGCTGGAGAATATTGATGGCTGGATAAACTGTTGTCCAGTGAGCCTAAATAATGAGCTACTGCTAATTAACAAGTTTTTAGAGGTGCTAAAGTCAGAGCCAGGCTAGTTGTGTCCCTCTGCTTCCAGCTTTTGTGCTATGCTAGTCTACCATGTCCTGACTCCAGCTTCACACTTAATTACAGACATGAGACTGATATCAGTCTTCTTATCTCACTCTTGGAAAGAAAGTGTATTTCCCGAAATGTTGAACTACGTTCATTTTAGGTCTGGAGCTTAAGTTACAAATGGAAATGACGACGACATTAAGTCATCCAAACGGGTAGAAAAATGTTATTCCACAAGCGGCTGGGTGTATACTTGGTGTCTAAAGAGTCCTTGTCCCACCTCAAGACCATCTGCTGCGTCTCCCACTGACCCCCCTGTCCTGTGTACACACACTGCAGCTGTTTGACCCGTCACACACTGTCACACAGCTAATAGGTCTGAAACATTTCAAAACCCTTTTAAGTGGCTTTACAAATGGTAAATGGCTCCGGACCTCATTGGGTTTCCCACAAACTTAATGGCTTGAACTGCCATTTGGGGCCAAAACCTTTTTTCATTTTTCTGTGAGTACCAAACCCATTTGCATCATTGGCTTCGGTCTCATGGTGTGTTTGCATGGAAGGTTGACACTTTGAGTGTTTCCATGGTAATGATGGATGGGTAAGGTGCGGGTCAGTAGAAGCCACAGGAAGAGGCTCTGCAAGAGGCATCAGTGCTGTGCAGAAATATGTCTTTGTCTCACAGCCCATGTGTGAATAAATCAAAGGAAAATGTGAATCACAAGTAAGCATACAGCACTGTTCGTCTGGGGAATGTTCCATCGCCTGGCTGTTGTGAATACACAGCATTAATATCCGCTTGACCGAGTGGAGCAAGAAGGTCAAACTATAAAGTTCCTACAGACTGCTGCAAACAAAGTGCTATTGTACGCCTCGTTGAATAGTGCTGCCTCAAATGTTCAAAGATGTTCAAAGGGTTGTGTATGCGGAGGGGGGGGGCAGCATCACACCATCCTGAGAAACTGTGGTGAACAAACATCAGACAGGATGCAGGATTTAAAATGACATTCTGTGAATGGTAGAGAGCTGCTGCACTTCTGAAGGATTTCTTCAGAACTCACTTGATGCCATTTTAACAAATCAACATTTTTGGGCCGAAACATTTAGGTCAATGCTTAAATTTCATGTACTTCAAGTTAAACTGCGAAAAAAAACATCTAACCAACTGGCAGTGTGAATGCTGGATGTGGAAAAAGCTGACGCTAAACTGGATTGCTGGGTTTGAATGTTACAGAATATTACCAAAATGCTGTTCTTACAAGCTACAATACCTTTCAAACTAAATAGCTATTCTGCTCTCATGCACATTTAAATAGCTTTAGTTATTTACTCTAGTAAGTCAGTAACTTGCACTCATGAATTGTGGAGCTGTATAATGACAAGATGAAAAGCCAACAGAGATTATTGAATTCAGTTCAGTTTTATTTATATAGCACCATATCATATCTAAGTTATAATAATAATGTGATCATGGATGCTACAGTACATGCTTGGATTCATTTTGCATCCCTATCTGCTTGAGAAACAGGGATCTATCTTTACCATGCTTACTTCCATTTATTTCTCCATGAGCTGAGAGCATCGCTTCCTCGACCTCCTGCAGAGCTCAGGAACAGCTGACGTTGTAGCCCTACAAGCCCACGGACACGTTGTACGTGACTCTGGACTCTACAAAGAAACTTGAATTAACTTGTTTTTTGACCGAAGGTCGACTCATTGAGTTTCTAAAGGAGCCAGCTAATATTGTTTTGTGCTGTGAGTAAACGTGTATATTTTTAGAACACAGGTTATGCAAAGTTGCTATTGGAGGAGTCACATGTGTACATCTGCAACAAGACGGGACAACAAGGGTGAAGCTACTCTGCAGATGACAGAAAGCCCTAGTTAAAGTGTTCCCTGGTATCTGCTCTCTCAGTCACTCACTAATTGATTTACAGCGTTTACAGCCGTATTTTAGTGGTACCTAATGATAGTGATGGTTGGTCCGTGAGTCAGTCTGCCCTCCATTTTACATTCTGTCCTAGAACACAATATTATTAGTATTAATAGTATTCTATTCATCCTGTTGAAATAACCTGATCTAATAGGTAGATTGCTGTGACATTTACCGAACACATGAATGCCGACTTGGCCTCTCCATGAGCTTCTCTCTTGTGCCAAGGAGAAAATATCAGCTTTGCACAGAAGCTATAACCACAAGCCAAAGCGTGCTTTCAGTCCCTGTTTTCAAAAGAAGCATGAACGTTAGCGTGTTCACTGAGAAGGTTGGAATACTGAACACCCAAAACCTGCAGTGCAAAGGGCTTAGCAGACTTCATAGTCAGGGGTTTATTCTGCTGTTTGACTTAAGTAAGAATGTATTTTTCTGTTCCCACTGCAGTGTGCAAAGGGATTTTTCCTGAGCGAACAAAACGTATGCTTACCGTGTAACTGCAAAGGCCACGCAGACTACTGCGATGACATCACTGGCGTTTGTACAGTAAGTTTCCACACACTGATTATATCAGTATCAGGGTGAAACTCATGTCAGTGCACTGCACGTCTATGACCATATGCATCTTGTCAGAAATGCAGTGCCATCAGTTGTAATATTCTCCCTCTCAGACCTGCAGGGACCACAGTACAGGCGATTTCTGTGAGATGTGTGAAGACGGCTACATGCTGGCTCGCAGCCTGGATGGACGCCACACCTGCAAACCCTGCGCCTGCCCCCTTTCTGTCCCCTCCAATAAGTAAGCCAGTCCGTTCTTGTTTCTGCAGCCATGGGACTGTGTGTTGGCAAGCAGTAGGTAATCTCTGAAATACCCTCCCCCCCCTTCTCCCGTCTGTCCGGCCAGCTTCGCAGTGCACTGCGACAGAGGAGGCGCCATTCTGCGGTGCAAGTGTCAAGAGGGCTACGCTGGACATATCTGTGAGAGGTCAGTGCTCACACGGCTTTGAGCAACCAATGAAGACGTTACAGACATCCAACGTAAGAAATAACTCTGTCTGTGCACGTTCAATAAAAACTGCCGGTTACTGACTGAGGTGGGAAGAACTTCATGACAACACAACAATCATTCAAGCAGGTGAAGATATCTTACAGCAGGTTTCAGTGCAAACCACTATATAAAGCATCTTCCATCATCGCTTAACAGCAGCGTTTTCTTTTTCAAAGGTTGTGATAGAATTCAGAAAACTGAGCAGGTGAATCCTTCTCAGACACCTGACTGTGGGTCCACTTTGTTGTTTGGTGGTGTCACACATACTGAATGCTGGGCGATAGGTAGGTTAGGATTACAGACCAATCGCTAGGCAACCACAAAAAACCTGCGAAACACAAGGAAATGGACACAAATCTTTACCACTTTGGCCTCACATACGGAGCATTCATAAAAAATAAAACGCATTCACCAGTTTGTGAAAATGCTGCAAATACAGAAAACAGCAGCTAGTGGTACACAGTACACAGTACACAGTACACAGTATGTGTAGAAAATACACTTTTAAAAGATCCTCCTGACATGCACCAAAAATCAAGACCATATCAAAATGTGGATTTTTTATTTCCTTAACTTGCTCTTTGTAGCAGGCAGTAATTCAGCCTTTCCCATCCAGGTGTGCTCCAGGTTACTATGGCAACCCCATGGCAATTGGCAATTCCTGCAAGAGATGCGACTGCAACGGCAACTCCGACCCCAACCTGATCTTCAGTGAGTGCCACAACGTGACGGGCCACTGCCAGCACTGCTGGGGAAACACGGCCGGTGCCAACTGTGAGAGGTGTGCCTCGGGTTTCTACGGCGACGCTATCAGTGCCAAGAGCTGCAGAGGTGGGCAAGGGGTGAACTCCTACAACCTTAGCATTCAGTCATGAGACGTTTGACACATACAGTACTTGAGTGAAGGTCTTGGTGTTGCTTAATGTTCAATGAAACCTGAAGAAGCCGACATGTGCAACTACAGCCGAACGCAAAGCCAGATGTATCTTCAAGGCAGGAAACTGAATTGAGTTTGTTGACGAAGTTCACAGTTCAGCTCGAGCTGACTGCTGAACTTCCTTGTAATGCACCAAATGACAGCAGTTCCGCATCCTTCCACAAGATGACGTGGAGCAGGATGTCCCACCGTGTTGGAGTCAGCATATGGATGGAGTCATGAAGTAATCTGTTTTTATCACGTATTTATTTGTATTTCATCTAACTGAGTTTGTTTTTCACCGCTTTCTACTTGTGTAGAATGTCACCTCTCAGTGGAAAAACAAGACAAGGTCACAATCCAGGATCCACCTTTTTACCATATGCCTTTAGAGGCCCTGCAAGTCCACCAATAAACCTCTCCACCCTGCTCATGGCATCATTTGACCTCTAGTGTTCTCAACGCTGCATGTGTCTGTGTCTGACGCAGAGTGCGAGTGCAATACGTGCGGCACGTCTTCGTGCGACGACAGGACAGGAGTGTGTCACTGCAAGCCGGGCGTCGCCGGACAGCTCTGTGACCAGTGCGAGGTGAGTGGTGCTTCTTTTGTGAAGCCCAGTTTATATTGGGGTCATGTTTTCATGGTTTTGACCATCATCATTGGCAGTAATAACATTGTACTGTACAGGTTAATTATTAGGCTATTATATGAAAGAGAAAGCAGGTGAACAGTAAAAGAAAAGGTTAAATCATCGGAGGAATATTTACCTGCTCACTGCTGAAAATGAGAGGTTCCACTATTTAACATTGTGAGTCTACAGAGCATTTGAAACAATGTAAACAAGTTAAAAGTGTTTTAAAATGTTCATTCTTTATGACTGTAACTTTAAAGTGTGGACTGGATCCAAACCCAGCTGACACTGGACGAGGGGAGGGGGACACCCTGGACTGGTCACCAGTTAATCACAAATAGAGGCAAACACTCGCGCCTGCAGCAATTTAGAATCATCAGTTAATCTGACCTGCGTGTCTTGCTGGACGCAGACTGTTACTTGAAGTGCAATAGACATCAATAATATGAAATAAATGTAGCTAAACTGTCAGTTGAAGAAAAAAGATGAACGTGGTTTAAGTGTTTAAGAGCAGCTGAAACGTCAGTTGGCATGTGATGCTGAAAGCACTTGAAGGGTCAGTTGCAGCTGAAGCAATGGAAGCAGCTGGAGGTTCTTGGGATAATAATGTCATTTGCATTGCAAGAGCTGAAGGTAGTAGTAATTTGAGGAGTACAGGATGAAAGCCATTGAAATGTCACCTGACGAAACACGGGTGAACAGTAGAACTATCAACTATTCACTGTAAATATCCATCAAAGTTTACAGGCTGATATAGTTCACATTTGATCTACGTTCCTCACCGTCGTTGGTGGTGCACCCACTTGTCCTGTGCAGATTATTACCAACATTTTGGCCGTGCTCACTTCAGTTCTATCTACAAAAAAAGTAGTTTAGATACTTTGGCTAAAGTGTTGGCTTGCAACAACCTGATGATGAGGCCCAAAACCACCAAAATAAGACCCCAGCTGTAATAGATTCAACCTCTAAATGAACAGCCAGATAGTGGGACCTAACAGTGTTCTCATTCATGTAATCTAGGAGGGCTACTCGGGTTTCTCCAGCTGTCAGGGCTGCCGGAGGTGTGAATGTGGGCCAGCTTCCATTCGCTCCACCTGCCATCCTCTCACCCACCGCTGTGTCTGCCACCCGGGGGCCGGAGGTCGTTACTGCGAGCGCTGCCTCCCAGGCTACTGGGACTATGGCCCGTCCGGCTGCCAGAGTAAGTCATCTGTCCGTCAGATGACATGTCAAATGTTCTCTTGCTCTCTTGACAAAACGCCCCCGAGCCATGTGTTGAAACATTCGACATGGACGCTTTCCCATAAGAAATGGCTGCTCCCGTTCCCACACCCACCCCAACAGTAGTGCACATGATGTCAGAGAAGCATCTGCCGAGAGCTGTGACCCTGTGGCCGGAGACTCTCTGAGGAGAGCTGGATGACATCACCATGCAGCCCAAATCTACACACACACACACACACACACACACACACACACACACACACACACACACGCACAACTGCTAAATCCACCAGTCCCACACAAGAGAGGCCAGAGAGGCGAGACAGATGTGCAGGCCTATGTGGCGTATTGCTGTACTGTATATTTGATAACTGTCCTGGCCTGTTTCTAGCTGATCAAGAATTTAGGCTATCCTGCAGAACTTTCCGCTCTATGATGAACTGCAGCTGCATCTGGTTTTTTTTACAGAGTGTGACTGTGAGAGCGGCCACTGCGATATGCATACAGGAGACTGCCTCCTAGAGGCCGCAGCAGTCAACCTGTGCAACATCAGTAAGTGGCGTCAACATCTGGATCACAGATTCTCCGCTACACAACTAGCACAGTATTGAAAAGAACTACAGACAACTTGTTTAAATGTACACCACAGTCCGACTTTGCTGTAATGCTGTAATCCACGTATCTCTTTTTTGGCTTTAGGCTGTGATGAGTGCATTTGGCATCTGATTGGGGATTTGCGGATCTCCAATAAGACTCTGGACCAGCTGAAAGTGGGAGTGTTGAACATTTCCACTGGCGCTGCTGCCAATGACAGGCTCAAATACTACAACTACACTGCTCATCGGCTGCAGGTACATACACACATAAAAGGACTATTGCGTGTGTAAATGTAAGAACAAACAAAATTGCAACATATGTTGAAAGACACGTTGAAGCTGCACTGGTCAAATGAAAGAACTTGTCATGTCTAAGGTATGACTCGTAGTGAGGAACCCACAGAGACTCTGCAGTTCCCTTCAGCCCTAGCGTTAGCCTCTTTTAGCTCATTGTTTTGGTTATTTGGCCTGCAAATGGATTGTTTGGTGCAGTTTCATCACTCTCATCCACTTATTTCCTGTCAGCAAAACAGCTCCGTCCAGCACCAAAGTCACTTAATTCAGTTCAGTTTTTATTTATGGCAGAAAAACTTCTGACGTGGAAGCAGATTGGCAAACGGTGTGAACGGCTCAAAACACCGTGGGAACACATTGGTAAACCGAGCGCAGCAATTGCTAATCCATTCCCTCAGTTTATTAATCCAATCAAATAGATTTCCACATCAATAGGTTTTTTTTCTACCATATGACCCCTGGGGGGCTCCATACCATACATATCTCTAAAAGGGGAGCAAATATTGTGTGGCAAAAAAACCCGTCTTAGAATGATTGCTAATGTTGCTGGATGTGTAAACAGGAAGTTTGCTAACACTATGAGATAAGTCTGTTATGATATATAGCGCTATATAAATAAAATTGAACTGAATTAACACGCTGGCCATATAAACTTTTCAAGGCCATAATATGTCAAATGTGTGTGATTTTGTTAGCTTGGGATTCTGCCCCCATGTGGCCAAAACATGTAGAAAATGTCATAACTGAATAAATTGTAACTGAATTAAAGGTTTGAAACATGGCAAGTTAAGATGAAGTGGGTTCACTGACTGGAAAAGAATAATCAAAGAAATAAAGCCATATTAATCCTGTGTAACAGTGTATCCACTTCTACGCATTTGTCTTCTTGTTCCTTTACATGTTCTTTGCACTGCACTGAGCTTTCGCAATTTCTGTGACGTGGTCTAATAAATAACATAATTTGCTTTGCTCCCAGACTCAGTTTCAAAGCTGGAGAAACAAGTCCTCTGTGATGAAGGTCCAGACTGGGGAGTTGGAGGAGGCCACACATGCTGTGGCGTTGGACATCAAACAGCTGGGAGAGTCGGTCAGTAAAGCCGTCATCTTTCATTTAACGCACATTAACCATTAACTCTGGAATATTTAGAAGGCTTAAGAACTTTAAGCCAATGGTTTTTTGCTTATCCTTGTGCTTCTATACAGTATGTCAATCAAATCCTATACATTCTTTACACTACAGGGATCTGATAACATAACACATCCTACAAGGTTGGACCTGACATGTTCCAGCTACTTAGACAGCTGGGTGTTGGTTTGTGGTGTGGCTTGGTCTTTAGAAGCGACTGCAGCCAGGGCTGGACTGCCCATCTGGCACACCGGTGCAATGCCAGATGGGCGGACGTGCTCTTGGGCAGACTCAACTGGCCCTTTTTCTGTCTCTCTGACCGGGCCATCATGAAGCAGGTAGATGAACGGCCCATTGGTTTAGCTCTTAATTGACAGTTTGAGTGACACTGGGGGGACACCAAGGAGGGGCGGCTGTGGCTGAGAGGGTAGTGCCTTAACCCCACGGTTGGTGGTTCGATCCCAGCTCCTCCCGTCTACATGTGGAAGTGTTGCTGGGCAAGACGCTGAACCCCGAGTTGCCCCCGGTGGAGGCAGCATGGCAGCTGTGTCCCCATCGGTGTATGAATTAGACTGCTGTTTAAGCTTAGATTACTGTTACAGCGCTCTGGGAACCATTTCAATGGTTGAAAAGTGCTGTATAAGTAAGAATCCATTTACCAACCATCGCTCTCCGATGACTTCGTATTGCGTGACGCCTCCTTGTCACTTCGGTCTGCTGGCAAACAACAGAAACATAAAAGCTGAAAGCTGCTGTGTGGCGGGACGCTCTGCCAGCAGGGTAAAGAAAGAAACTTGTGTCTGAATCAGAAAGCTGTGCAGTATTATGTCTGTGTGCCTTAGTGAACTGCAGTAACTTCCAGTAACAACATACTGACTCTGTCTCTCTGGTAGACACAGAGTCCTAAAACATCCATCTGACAGATGTAGAGTTTGTAGCTGCAGTTTTGTTAGCAGCATGTTGTTTGTGGCGCCCATTGTATTTATGATACAGAATAGAACGACCGAACGGAATACTTAAATGTGGGGTTTCATACTAAGATTCTTATGTCGATATCACTGTAACAGCAATATTTCTATAATATTTAAGATGAATGTACCCTAATGCATCATTATTTTCTCACTGCATGTAAAATGGCCGCCATGATGATGTCATTTTGGTTATTTAAATAATTAACTAATAAAAAAAAGATATTCCAATAAATGTAAGATAAAAGTTTAAGTAAAATCTGCCAGCCTTCACATTTCTGTTTTTAATTACATTTATAGTGAAATATTCACACTCTGGTGATTTACATTTTAAGTCACACTTAAAAAATAAAAGATATATATCAGCGTATCAGAAGAGTTACACATTCTGATAAACCAGAATTACAGTTTTGTACAACTGACAATAAAAGCAGCAGGAAAATGACTGCATGTACATACAAGAGATCGATACAAATTTAGCTCTAATAATATTAATGTAAAAAAAAATCTGACATCATACTCATTGTATGGCTCTAGTGTTGTCAGGGTTGGTAATATAAATGATCAGGGGAGCACAAAGAGAGATCGTGGTGGGCCGGTCTGAGACACAACCCCAGTCCAGTCCTGACTGCAGCCACTGATTGAGGTGTCACTGATTAGCTTTTGTGGTGGTTTTCCAGGAGAGCGTGGTGAAGACTCAGGGGAGCAAACTAGACAACGACACGCTGGAGACCTTCACCCTGGCTGAGCAGCTCAGCACAAACCTCACTGATCTCAATGTGCGCATTGAAGGTAATGCGACTGACTCTTTCATCCTATCAGTGTACGGTATCATGTGTTTCCTGTCCCAATGGTGAGAATAAATATTTCTGACGAACCTCTGGGAGCTGGATTTTGCAGGCTGCATACAGTCTTTTAAAACACATTTAATCTATCTAACAATTTCACTACTACTGATTCATGTCTACACTTGCAATCTTGGTGACTTACGTTTTTGGGTTCCTTACGAACTGATCTGCGTGTGTTAATGTGTGTGCACAGAAATGATCCATGACTGGGAGCTGTACAGCGTTCACCAGGATGTGGATCCAGATGTGGTCAGACGGAACACCGAGGTGGCCCGGGGAATGGTGACCTGGATGAGGAAGCTAGATCTGTCCCCACGAGAGCCCATCGCCACTGACGAGTCTACGGAAGCCCATGAGCGTGAGGAGCTATACAGCAGCTCACAAAACAAACACAGGCCTTATTATCCTCACTGTCAGCAGTTCGGTATGGCGAGATGTAGCGCTCGTGAAATTGTGTCAAAATTACTTCAAAATTACGCTTTCACTTTTCACCATTATAGTGGAGAGCGAGGAAAACAGATTGTTGAGCCATTGCAGCTCATAAGTGGCAATTAGGGGATACGTGTGTATATGTGTATCATGACTGACCATTAAACGACCTTAGGGTCCAATTATTATTATTATTATTATTATAATGGTTAATTTAGCATAAGAGGAGCTAAAGTAGACACTGGTCATGAAGTTGTACAAAATCTAGCGTTGGTATGTGAGTAAGGGAGATAAATAACGATCTGCTGGTGCTGAAATTATAGTATACAAGAAGACAATAGAGCCATAATAGATGTTATGTATTTACCATGGGCACCATTGTAGTTTAGCCTGTTGGTACGCTAACATTTGCTAAAATAAAGCATAGCAGAGGCTGATGGGAGTGTCGTTTGTTTTGCAGGCATTTAGTCATAAACCAAACTATTGGAAAAATTTAAATTTGACTTGCTGGTGATACTAAATGAAAGTCGGCAAACAATTATTGAATTCGATATATTTATATATAGCGCCATATCATAATAAAGTTTTCTCACAGCACCTGTTCATATAGAGCAGATCCAGACCGACTCTTTATTACAGAGACCCAACAATCCCACCATGAGCAGCACCAGGAGACAGTGGCCAGAATCAGAACCAGAACCAGAACCAGAACCAGGCTCTGGGTGGGCTCATCTGCCTGATGGTTGGGTTGAGAGTGAAGGAGAGAGATCAGGAGGAAAGAGAACACACAGCAGCACAGTACAGTTCCACATGCAGATGTAAAGCAACAGTAGTAGCAACGGTACTGATGTTAACATTAATAAAATAATAGTAGTAGCAATACAATGATGGTGATACTAATAAATAAACTATTATCCAAATGTAACTTTAAGTCTATTAAAGCATAAAGGAGAAAGCATTACAAAAACACAATTCGGATACATGCACACGGAGACACTGTGCACATTGTGGCATCTGCAGGGAACCAATCATAAACCAGCAACAGAATAACAGAGTGTCTACAGTAGCGAGTCCTGAGTTACTCAAATGTGACACTAACGATGATAAAGTACTGGCCTGTGTCTGTGATCGTGTGTCCAGTGCTGAGGCGTGTCCGTCAGCTGGAGAAGAAGTTGATGATCACAGATGTCCGCCTCCCACCTGTCAGCGAGGTCCTGTCCCGCCTCTCCACCAAGCTGTCGCACGCTGAGGGCTTTCTCCAGAAAGCATCCAGCACCGTCCGGGAGACGGAGGACAGCAACCGAGCCAACATCCTCAAATTCCAGAGGAGTGAGGTGACTTCCCATGACCCCCCCCCACCCCAGGCTCCTGCTGAGTGCCCCTCCTATCTTATCTCTCACCCAGCGCTCCCCTCTCATTCTGTGTTCGTGAGCATGGATGCATTATTGAAGAGCTCGCAGCGCTTCCTCCCTGCTGTGAGGCAGTGCGCTGGCCTGGGGTTCCTCCTGTAAGTGCTGCCAGCTTTAGCTCCTCTCACACTGTTTCAAGCAATGTTGAGCTTTGCTGGGTCACTCCGAGGTACCGGGCCTTAACAAACACAAGAAGAGCCTAACCTTGGCGTGCACTGCACTGTTGCACAGGGCCGTGTGAGAGAGAGCTGGTTGTTGTTTGCCAGGCATGTCCGAGAAGTTTATTACTCGCGCAATTTAAGTTCTGAGAACAGAAAGACAAAACCATCTGTGGGAGCTTTGGCCTGTTACATTAGGAGGAGGCCCGCACAGGGGGAGGAACAACGCTGCAATGCAATTTGTTTCCCCCATGATAATATCCAGAGCCTGCACACGGAAACATGACTTTCTTTTCCCATGATACAGCCCACAGCCAACACACAGAATTATTACTGTACAGAGGAGATTCATCTCATCCCAACACCAAGAGAGAAAACCTAAGCTCAGCAAACTTCATTCAGTATACAGTATATAATAGGATAGCAGAGCTGTACTAGTGCATATAAACAGTTTAAACCCACCTCTGGGCAGGAGGATTCACCATATATCTAGCTTAATATAGCCAGACATATATACTGTATTAGTATGTGCCTTGCAGTCTTTCCAGTATTTGAAACAGCTGACGCTGGAGGAGGACTAGAATTGCTGTGGTCAGTGGATTAGCGCAGGATGTTCAACTTTGGTAAACTGTGAGGCACAACTTTGCACCATTGACCAATAGCAAATCGTCTTCAAAATGGAGACAGCTGTCATAACGTATTAGCTGTATTGCGTCATCTGCTTCTATTTCACTTTGTTCTGCTGGAGTGTAAACGTCTCCATCAAAGAGGCTGTGGTTTTTAGACCAGTGTGGCACAAATATGTCTTAAATTAACTGAACTTATTGTCCGATCAGCGACCAAGCTAACGAGGCTGCTAACTAAAAGATGGCAAGCTATATTCTAATATTGTAAAAATGATTTCATATTCGTATCTAATAAATACCAGACATGATGCTCACTGTGAGGGATTGCTTGGTGTATCTGAGGCAGGTTTCAAGCCTCCGTAAGTTCCTGATCATACTGAAATGAGATGTAGGAACTGCTGCCTGCCAGGAAGGAAACACATTAAGATATCTAAATATCCAAATATATTTGCAATGGAAAATGGTTGGCAGTCATGTAAATACGCATGATATGTAATAAATGGGTTAAAATGTGCAAAAACACTAGTATGGACCTTCCAGTCCTTCAGTTAATATGGTGAACTTTCTGCGGATTTGTTGATTTACAACTCTGGTGTGGTTGGAATTTGGATCCAGGAAGTTGTGATGCAGCCCTTGTCGTCATGCTCTGGCTGACATTATGGGTCTGCTGTAACAGCTGCTATGTGTCTCTCTGTGTGTCTGTGTATTTGTGTGCGCGTGCGTTATCGGGAGTGGAGATCAGGGTCTCTGCTGCAAATCAATGCCGTGAATGGTGCACTAACCAAACATGGAGCCTCTCCTAATCTGGGGCTCTTCTTAGCCTCAGCACAGACCGGTCGACACCAGCTGGCTGCAGCCACAGCGTGCAGACTGCCTGGATACCACAGCCAATCAAATGATCTCATCATTGTGCCATACTCAGTCATGCAGTCAAATGATCAAACCGGGGATGTTGTAGTTATATGGTGCCACTAGGCAACCGGGACACCACCAATATTAGAGCTTTTCATCTCTCAATACCAAGATGGTGTGAAAAACAGTACTGCTAAGTTGTCTTATTACATCTTGGTCATTAAAAAGCAATACAAGCTAAAATGGTATCCCACAATAACACTTTTCAGTTACAGGAATAGTTTGACATCTTTGGAAATGTGCTTATTTGCTTTCCTGCAGAGAGTTGTGGCAGTACCAGTGTCATGTCCGTGTGTTGCATACAGAGCTGGAGCCAGGAGGCGACTAGCTTAGCATAGAGACTGGAAGCATGGGGAGACGACAGCTACTGGTTTCACAGGGAGTTTTGCGCTGTAACTATTTCTTGTGAACAGTAGATGGAAGATGTGATGTCCCGGGGTCTTGTTGTCGCTATGAGGTTGCCAAGCAACCAGCGGAGATGCTGCAAAGAAGTGCTGAGATGGAAAAGCTGTTCCAGCATGGGCATCCCTTTATATCCAGAAATTGTTATTTTGACCTGTATGTATTGTGTACAAATTAAACAAATGAAATATACCTTGTTTATTAGTGCGCTTTAGAGGTTTTTGTCAAAGCCAGGCTAGCCATTATCCCATTGCTTCCAGGCTTTATGCTAAGCTAAGCTAATCGCTTCCCTGCTCTTGCTCCAAACTTAACACACAAACATGAGTGGTATTGATCTGCTTATGTACTTCTCGGCAAGAAAGTGTCAAAGCGTATTTGCCTAAATGACAAACAGTGTCTTTAAAGTGTTTCATGGTGTCTAAACATGTAATTGCAAAGTCCCCTGAATTAGTCCAGCTGGTGATCCCCCTTCTCATTTCATATTTCCAATATTTTATCTAACAAAGACAAAAAATGTTGCAGTAGTATTGGAATATGCTCTGAAGCTTGAATTCTATCATATTTATTTCCTTGTGCCTCCAGGCGAAGCAGCAGAGGCTGGCAGAGGACCACGCTGCTATCAATAACACACTGGATGTAGCCAGAGGCTCCATCCAGGAAACAGAGAGGACTGTGGCTGAGGTGGATGCTATAGTGCAGGTGAGGCTTACGTGACTGTGAGGACCCATGATTGTCAGGAGGACCCATGGTGGTTTCAGAATGGAATGGAAAAATCTCCTGGTCCCTGCTGTCCAGTGGTGCTCAGGTTTTCTTTATGGCTCACTGAATGAATGTGTCGTAATCTAATAGACTGTGATATGGGGCTACAATGTCTCGGGAGCCTGCACTGAATTTAATCATTAAATGGATTCCTGAGACGCAGCCTGTGTCAGATCCTAAAGCTGGGCAATTTGATTTGGAAGTAATTTGTGGATTGCTGGACATTGAATAAGCCGTGTTCTCAAACAGCCTTCCCTTTTTTTGTTTATTGAGTTTCTCTGTTGAGAATAACAATCATCCTGAGGTAACAATGTTAGCTTGGACGTGCGTGTGTGTGTGTGTGTCTTCACACTTTGCACTTTGAATGTAAGGATTCATAGAATGGGATATAAATGCAAAGCAGTGGATTATCCTTGTAAATAGTCAAATGTTTATGTGTATGTATCTGTATGTGTGCGTGTGTGTGTGTGTGTGTGTGCGTGTGTGTGTGCGCGCGCACACAGAACGTGACCAAGTACCACGCAGCGATCGATGGCGCCAGCCAAAAGCTGATGGAGAAGACTGAACGTCTGTCGCTGGTTGACAGGGATCTGGTGCAGAGGGCTGACGAGCAGGCTAAGGAGATGGAGAGAGAGGCCAACAAACTGGAGGAGTGAGACACCCTTTTGACTTAAACCTTCAGTGGGTTTATCACTACGAGCAGCCCCTTTCACATTCACACCCAGTCACTCGATCTGTTGTTAATGTGAAAACATTGATTGGGACGGCTTTAATTTGACGTGATTTCCATATGTTATTTAAGCTATTATGTACAATATCATCCTAGCGTCTATCGTCCTGTCTCCTGCAGGGATCTGAGGGAGAGCGATGCCAACGGCTTTGTGCAGAGAGCGAT
Organism: Gadopsis marmoratus; assembly: GCA_036023855.1. Taxonomy (NCBI): domain Eukaryota; kingdom Metazoa; phylum Chordata; class Actinopteri; order Centrarchiformes; family Percichthyidae; genus Gadopsis; species Gadopsis marmoratus. The sequence continues at coordinate 24,089 of JAVQJF010004931.1, forward strand.
AAGCGCTGCCAACGTCTACAACAACATAGTGAAATACGTCCACGATGCCAATATCACGTCGCTCACCACCCTCAACTTATCCGAAAGAGCTGAAGATGTGTGTTATTTGACGTAAACACACAGCATACATGCACTGTCATTCCTGTCGACGTCCTGTAGCTTTGTTTTGTGTCGTGTGTTTCAGGCCATCACTGGGATCCATGCACAGCTTGGGTACCTGGTAACACAGAGCGCCAACGTTTTCAAGGAGTCTGTTTCACTACATTCAGAACAAATTGGTATGGGGCATCCACAGGGTATCAGGGAAACATTTTCATTGTTAATGTGTCCGCTATCCAACGTTCCTTTGACATAACTGTATCTCTCTGTAACAGATGTGGAAGCTGAGGTGGTCGACAAGCTGAAATACATTGAGGAGACCAAAGAGACCATGGATAAAAACACCAATAAACTCGCACAAATAGTGGAGGACATCAGCGGAATCCATAGCGGTAAGACAACACTTGGCTATTTTAAAGTAACAGCAGACAGTAGTAGTTCCTGTTCTTTTAATGTTTGAATTAACAGGTTGCTTCAGCCAAATTTTCTCACTTACTTAATCGTATCGAGCCGATTTAGGCCTAGTTGCCCAGATTTTAAGATGTGCTGATGTCCCAGCTACTCTGGGTAATACACGGACTCGCTGTGAACAGCTTTCACTGGAACATTTTGTTAACGTAGATGAACTGACATTTTTTAGCACTGGGGGTTGATGACAGCAGGCCACTTTTTGCCATCTTGACATATCAGACTTTGCTCTTTCTCGCCCTTTGCATCTGTTTCCAGACAGAACACCACAGCGACTGGAGTTCACCTTGAATGTGGCTGAGAGGACGCTCAACCGCTCAGCGGAGGTCCTTCGAACCATCACCCCCATCAGCAGCAAGGTGGAGGAGTGGGCCAGCAACATGAGAAACAATGAATACTCTACAGCTGCTTATGAACAGGCTGTCATGTCTGCCGGGGAAGCAGGTATCGTAACTGCTGCATTGTTCACAGCAACACGCATATACTGTATTTTAAAGATCATAAGTGGGAAATCACCATTTTACCAATATAATACCATATAACAGTAACTCATACATTCCATTAACCCTGTTAGTAATCTCGTGCGTTTGTTCACTCTCCCTAGTTTCCGTGTATATGTTATCCTGTTTAAATTGCGTTGTAGTGGAGAACCTGAACGTGCTCGTTCCTGAGCTGCTGGACAAGCTGAAGGTGGTTGAGGGGAAGAAGCCTGCCAACAATGTGACCACCAACATCATGAGGATCAGAGAGCTCATAGCCCAGGCCAGGAGTGTGGCCAAGAAAGTTAGTCACTTTAAACATGCTTACAGTGTGGTCAATACAGCAGAGTCAAATGAGAACTGGCAGCTTTTAGCAGTAAGGAGGTAACAGACTCTACATGAAGTTAGCTCTTGCAGGATGTGAGAAGGGAAGTGTGTGAGCAGGCCGCATGGCTACCGCTCCGGGGGGGGGGGGGGGGGGGGGGGGGGGGGGGGGGGGGGGGGGGGGGGGGGGGGGGGGG
>JAVQJF010004935.1:0-18554 GCA_036023855.1 Gadopsis marmoratus
TAGCAGCAGCAGGCGTCCACATCCACTCGACGTGACCCGTGTTCATCCAGACTGAGCAGCACCACGTCTTGGATATCCAGTCTCCACACACAGAGAGACAGACACAGGGAAAGACAGACACACACAGATAGATTTATGTTTCTGTTCAGTCGAACCTGTGAGGAAAGACTCGTAGACAGGAATGCTGGTCCGTTCTCCCTTCCGAGCCGTGAGAGACACCTCGTACTGGGTGTCGGGGGTGAGGCCTCCCAGGTGGTACTGGGTGTCGGTGGAGGACAGCTCCACCTCGTTGTGACTAGAGGGGTCCGAGCTGGGCCCGTAGGAGATGCTGACCCCGTCCACCGCAGCCACGGGCTGGAACCAGGTCACCAGCGCTGTGGTGTCCGTCACGTCACGCACGTCCACCTGGCTGGGGGCATCAATCACTGGAGCGATAAGAGGGAACACGGTAAAGAATGTTAAAGGGCCCTTGTTGGCAAAATTATGACGTCTTTCTATTTGAATACACAAAAACTATTTGATGAAAGACTGTAAAACATTATTTGTTTTGTAGCATTTGAACTGTGTCCACTCAGCAGATATTAAATGGACTAATTCTTATATAGCACTTTTCAACTGAAACGGTTCCCAAAGCGCTGTAACAGTAATCTAAGCTTGAACAGTAGTCTAATTCAACCATTCATACACCGATGAGAACACAATTGCCACGCTGGCCTCCACCTGGGGCAACTTGGGGTTCAGTGTCTTGCCCAGGGACACTTCAACACGTGGACAGGAGGAGCTGGGATCGAACCACCAACCCTGGGGTTAATGACGACCACACTACCCTCTCAGCCACAGTCGCCCCATATTAAGAAGTGCTGTCTTTCAATTAGTCTTCTGTGTGCAAGCTGATCAACATCCATGAAACAACATGGGGCCATTAAAGGATAGGTCTGTCTTCAAACAACGGTCAGGTGGCCACATGATAATTTATACAGGTTAAACTTGCTGTAATCCTTTCTCCTGTTCATACTGGCCATGAAGAGGTCCCGTCTCAAAGTGCTTTCAATGTAAGTGATGGAGAACAAACTCCACAGCCCTGCTCCCATGTGTTCAAAGGTCACCAGTTTCATCTGAGCTGTCATACAAATGCACACAGCCGCCGTCTGCACACACGGTCAGTGCATTACGTATACTTTGCTGTCCAGTGGTGAGTTGGGTAAGGCGAAAGTTGGCTTCATGTCCTGTCTTTGAAGTCTTATTTGAAGCAGCATCAAAACGACCACCAAAGTTAGCTGAATATAGCTACAGGTTGCATCACGCAGTGTGAAGGACGCCTCAGTTGACACAGTAACATAGCAAAAATTTAATTCGCATTACAGGACTAATGTTTTAAAAAGTGGAAATATCTGCAAGTTGAGACGTTGTTTATGCTCATGGTCTGCTGGAATGCTGATTGGACACAGTAGTTTTTTAAACTTACTGTAAACTCAGCTAGAATTTGTGTTTAATAGACATTTTACATCATGGCTACTGTTAGTGGTGGTGCCTTGCTCCATAGCCCATGTAGGTAGCAAGCACACGGTTGAGTCAGGAGGGTTGGCGTGCGGTGGAGGCAGAACGTGTCAGGGTGTATTTATGCATGAATACAGCCACTTGCAGGCAGTGCAGCGCTGTAAAATGTGACAACCCTCTTGCATTTATGAGGTTTTTTGAACTATTTACAGATCATATCCCTACACCGTGAAGGCCGCCTTTTGAGAGGCGCTGAAATTGATTTGTCACACGCAGGCAACTTTTGGAAAGTCAACCCTCTGCGCTGCGCTGATAAAACGAAGAATCTGCATTTGAGCTTAGCGCAGATTTGTCTTCTGAGGAGTGTGTCGTTTGGGTATCACGATACCATTCTCCTGGGAGGCCGGCGTCCCTCTGAGCCTGACTGCTTGACTGACTGGTGCCTCCCACACATGGTGGGTTGGGTTGGAGGGTGAGGAGAGAGGGGGGAGGGGGGAGGGACCCGCTTCACACAATTAGCCCCACAGCATGCAAATACCACAGTGTGCACCCGAAAGCCAGTGTAATGGGAGACATTAAGAGAGCCTGAGTGACACGGAGAACTCTGAACCTCATAATCCAGGTAATGCTGACACGTCTGCACACATACAGTATGTGTGTGCACGAGTGCTTGCATAAACAGTGGATAGAAGAAACATTCATCCCCTTTGGCTTTCTCTTGCATTACAAGGTTTCTTCAAGATACATCCATTAGGAATCTTACTACAGAAAGAACTGAACTAATGAAGAGAGATGTCGAATGTCAGTGTGCAAGACAGCCAAAACACTAACAGCATACATTTCTTACCACCAACAACAATATTTGTTCATTTTTTTACCAAACAATGTCAGAGTGTCATGTTTTAATTGATTTCCTCATCCCATTACAAAAGATGATGTTATGTTGTGCGGACGTTTTTTGTGTCACTACACAAAAAATTATTCCGTTTGTACAAGAAACGTCTCTTGTTATAACACAAAATGTTCTTGTTATTACACAAAATCAATGAATCTCATTAAAACAAGAAACATTTCATATGTTTAGGAGAAAAAGGTCGAGTTGCCTAAAGACACTGCAGACAAACGCTGCCGTCACCTCCAGGCCAGAAGACTAGACGTTAGGAATGATGGTGTGTCGAAAGGAACAGTTTGACATTTCGGGAAATGCACTTATTCACTTTCTTCTTACTGAGAGTTTGAGAAAATCAATTCATATATCTCATATATGCCTGTATGAAGCTGGAGCTTAGCTTAGCACAGTGTCTTTAGTGTACAGATACTAGAGCGCTGTCAATTTTCTCAAAATGCAGAACTGATTATCAGCCTCTCTCCCAGCTAGCCGCCCCCCCCCCAACAGCAGTGAAGACCTTCCTAACCATAAAAGGATTTTGATTTTGTTAAAACAAGAACATTTTCTTGTTTCACCAGAAATTGTCCTTCAGTTTTACTTTTCTGACAAGAAAGCCGTCTTCCAAGTTCTTCATTTCATGTGAAGGGGATTTAGAGTTTAGGCTGCCTTTTCCCTTAGAATCCAACCATCAACATACAGAGCAGGTATTATCACTGCACTTCCTTTTCTGTGCTTTAGCTATAGATGTCACTGAACAAAAAACACCTTAACGTGCTCCATACTCAGTTATCACTGTAATTTGCCCGTCCTGTTTTTACTGCGGGGAGGTTATTATGACGGGCCCCTACTTGCATTTCCATGCACACTTCTGTTTAACCTGGCAAAGAGCAGACCCTTTTCACACCATAAATAAGCAGAGAAGTGTCCTGCCCCATTGCTAGACGGAGCTGCCATTTATTAAACTTAAGTGCTGAATGTGGCGAACACTGCTGCGCCTGTTGAATCTGCTTTGTTGAAACAGAAGTCTCCCAAAGGGACCACCAGCACGGTTTGAGTCCAGGTTTAAGTTTCAGCCCGGGGAGCCTTACCTTTAAAGAAAATAAACATTTAACAACTTCAGCAAGAGTTGGGGCAGTCAAGAAGACCTAAAAGACACCTAAAATGAGTCTAATGGTTTGTGGTTGGTCTGGCAGGTGAAGTCACGAATCCAACCCTGTTTTCTCTCCTCATATTGACCGCCAGCCCTGAGTTCCTCCATGTGTTGCAAGCCACTGGGCTTGATGGAGCTATGAAGATATCTCAAAACACGCCAATAGGGCTGGAAATCCATATCACTTTTACTAGCCCCGCTAAATCACAACAACGCTATGAAATCTAATGAGCTAATCACTCAGGGTTGACATGTCAGGCAGTTTTCAACACTCTGTTGGGGGCTGCGAGATGGATAACCCAGAAATAGAAACCAATGAACCTACGCAAGGTATGAAGGTGACAACCTGTTTGCATTTAACTTCGACACCTCTACGTGACAATGTTTTCCACAGTAACCTCTATTTCTGGAAAGTCAAGCCCAGCCTTCAGCGCTGGGTCATAAAGGAGTTATTCTCCTGCAAATGTCTTTTGAATACAATGGGAAGAGGTAATAGCAGGAGATTACAATTTGTTATATATATATCTTACATTTTGAGCATTGGTATTGGTACAATCTCTCCTTGATGTCTTTCTAGAACCCATCCGTCAGGGATATATCCCACTAAAGTATGAATGTTTCTGAAAATGCTGTGTTTATAAGGGCCATAAAGGCAGAGTGTGCATCAAAACTGATAAGCTGGGGCAGACCAGCAGTCAAGGACATTCCATTTATTCACAATGTTCAAATCTGTCCCATTATCTCATCCCAGTGCCGTAAGCTCGAGCTTACCTGAAGATTTCCACTACAAGCTATTTGATTTGAAGAGAATTTCCACTTTGTTTTTTTATGGACGTCTCATGGAGGGTTAAGTTAGAGAACCCACTGCAAACTGAGTACACGTACACCCTGAAACCATTCCAGTAAGTCTAAAACAAAAGAATGATAAGCCAGTTAGCGGCGTGAATGTGTACACTTACTTGTGACGACGTTCTTGGAGGCAGGCGGCCCATGCTTGTTATCCTTTACCACCACCAGTTTGACCTCGTACTCCTGGCCAGGGCCCAGGCCCGACTGCTCAAAGGTGGTCTCTGGGCGGCTGAGGGGGTTACGAATCTCGCCATCCTCCTCTTTCTGCCAGCACCGAAAAAACACCAGTCATCAACCACTAGTAAAGACTAGTCCTGGCATAATGTGTGGAGTGGGAGGGGAAAAAACAGCCAAATCATACATAATGGCGCTCTGGGTGGCAATTAGACTTAAGAGTTGACCGGGGACTCAGTTTAAAGTGTGGCTTTGAGTAGATCCCAGTAGAACTGTTTGGAAAAGTTTCTATCAGCGCTCAAAAAGGAAAACAAAGCATTAAACAAAGTAACATTCACTCTGTGCTGTGTGGTCATTGGTGCTGTCGGGACATGCTAACAGTTTTAACTGCTGTGTTTTCGCATTCTGGCTTTGCTAAACTATTTTCCACAGGATACCCACCCTGACCCTCATTGTGTGAACATTAGGCAATTACTGCATTTGAAGCAGGGGTCTGCAGCGGGTCGTGTAGGGTTTCTACCAGAGGAAAATGTGGATAATGATAGAGACTGCCGAATGCTCTAGAGGTGAACCCACTACTGGAATACAGAAGCTCCGTTAATATATTAGGACTCACTGTGTTTCTGAAGATGAGGTTCCAGCCATCGAAGGGAATGTCCAACGGGTCCCACTGCACCTCAACTGACGTCTCCCGTACTGACTTGAACTTGAGTCCCTCAGGCTCAGGCAGATCTGGAAAGGCATAGAACAAAACTCTAACTACATCTCGTCTACTTTTATGCACTGCATGTTGTAAACTGCCGCAGAGAGGATTGACATACGTGTAGCCACCCTCGCACTGACAGGAACACTCCTCTTGTTGCTGAGTACAGCATAGACACTGATTAAGTACTCCACGCCAGGCTCGAGCTCCCGAATAGTGGCCATCTTCTGGTCCCCAGGCACCTGAATGTCCAGCTCCAGACCTCCAGGGGCCGTGGGAACGTAGGTGATCAGGTACTCGGTCACACGCATCTCGTTCTCCCAGGACAGGTCAACCGTCTCTGGGGTGACCTCCATCACTTTTAGGTCCGTGGGTGGTGAGACTGTGGATCAACACTGAAAATGAGTGATCTGTACCGAGAGGTTTAAAATGCTACTGTATGATAAGAAGTGTGTCAATGGGCAATTATTTATCTCAATTCATATTTTACAGAAAATATAAATATACTCTGAAGACTGAGTACAGGATTCAGAGCCATGTTGACACTTTTGAAAATGTCACTGGAAGCTGACGTTATGAAATTATAGTCTATTAAAGATTGTCAGTGTTTTAAATATGATCTGGAGAAACGTAACCATGATAACTGTGATACTAAGTTGAATGATATGCAACATTTTTCATGCTCTGCTTGATATGGACCCTGGTCCATATGCTGCACACAATTTATTCCCTATCCCCTAAGTCGTATTGCAACCTAAAGAAATGACATAAAATGGCTCTGTCTCATGCCACATGGTGGGCATATCTGTAGAAGAGGAAAGAACAAGTGACGCCCTAGCATACATGTTTAGATGTCTATTTCAAAACAGTATATGTTATGTTTTGCTAAATGGTCACCCAAGTCAACGTTTTGTGTCTGTGATGTTGAAAAAGCTCATTGCAGGAATTATAAAAATATAACTTAAAAGACAAAAAAGTACTAGTAACATAATATTCATGTCACTCTGCAGAATATTTTAGCCTCTTTTGGCTAATCACTGTGCTGCTGTGTGTTCCCTGTCCTCCTGCTCTCACTCTCTCTCACCCCCCCTCTCAACCCAACCGGTCGGGGCAGATGACTGCCGACCAAGAGCCTGGTTCTGGTTCTGCTCGAGGTTTCTGCCTGTTAAAGGGAGTTTTTTCTTGCCACTGTCTCCTGGTGCTGCTCATGGTGGGAATTGTTGGGTCGCTGTAAATAAAGAGTCGGCCTAGACCGGCTTTATATGAAAAAGTGCCCTGAGATAACTTTGATATGATGGCACTATATAAATAAAACCGAGTTAGATTGAATTCATTGTTTGGGGGTTTAAATGCCAGCAGCTTTAATGTTTGTTTCAGTGTCACTGATGTCACCAACGCTGTTTCCAGGTGCAGCTCTGAAAATCCACTGTACATTACAGCAGACAGATAAAGGTAGCGACTAGCTTGTGAACATATTTAGCAGGTAAAGGGTGATAATATATCAAACATATCATTTTTAGCTTGTTTTAAACTTGTGCCCCCAAGTAGCCAAAAAATTATTACTGCCGCTTTAAAGCCACTGTTTGTAGAATTTGAAAATGTCTTTTGGATGTTTGTGGCACCACCGGTAGTGTGATACAAAGACACTGTGACAAACAGCATTGACTAAGATCCTGTCGACCGTATGGTTTAAGTAACACATGTCTAAGAATGAACGCCATTAAAACACTGTAATGAACCTGTGGAAAGTTGAACAGTATGTATACAGGGTCTATCTCACCCTCAGCACAGTCCTCCCCGATGAAGCCCTCATCGCAAACACAGACGCCGTTCTCACAGCGTCCCTGGTTCTGGCAGTCTTCTGGGCAGGCCAGTATGGAGCAGTCCGGCCCGGTGAAACCTTCGTAACACACACAGCTGCCATCGACGCAGTAACCTCTATCAAGACAGTTCTTGGGACAGGTCTTCTCACTGCAGTCCTCACCGACGAAACCCTTATGACAAACACATTGTCCGTTCACGCAGTGACCACGGTCCAGGCAGTCATTGGGGCAGGTCAGCTCGCCGCAGTCTTTCCCCTTGAAGCCGACGAAGCACACGCACACGCCATCCACACACTCTCCACGTCCCATGCAGTCCTTTGGACAGGTCTTGATGCTGCAGTCCTCCCCAGCATAGCCTTTGTTGCACAGGCACTGTCCGTTAACGCAGTGGCCACGGTCTTGGCAATTGTTCAGGCAGGAGAGCTCGCTACAGTCCTCTCCTTGGTATCCTACATCACACACACATTCTCCATTAATGCACTGGCCCCTGTTGCTGCAGTTGTCAGGGCATGAGAGGATGGAGCAATCTTCACCCTCAAATCCTGGATCACAGATGCACTTCCCATTGAAGCAATGGCCTTTCTCATTGCAGTTCTTGGGACAGGTTAGCGTCGAGCAGTCCCCTCCACTGTAGCCGGTCTGGCACACACACTGGCCATTCACACACATGCCGCGGTTGTTACAGTTGCCAGGACACGTGAGCTCACCGCAGTCTTCTCCACTGTAGCCCTCTTCACAATAGCACGAGCCGTTGATGCAGCGTCCGCGGTCATAGCAGTCGTTTGGACAGATGAGTTCGGAGCAGTCGAAGCCAGTCCACGGCTCATCGCAAACACACTCATCGTCCACACAGCGTCCACGGCCCAGGCAGTTGTTGAGGCAGGTGGTCTGAGTGCAGTCATCACCGATGAAGCCCTCCTCACAGAGGCAGGACCCGTCAACACAGTGCCCGTAGTCGCCGCAGTCCAACAGGCAGAGTTCAATACCGCAGTCATCCCCACCAAAGCCCTCAAAGCATTCACATTTGCCATCCACACAGCGGCCCTGGTCCTGGCAGTCGTTGGGGCACTCAGGTTCTGTGCAGTTGTGGCCCTTCCATCCAGGATCACATACGCAGCTGCAGGTGTCAGTGCTCCAGTTCCCACGGCCATTACAGTAGGGCTTTGTGGACACTTCACCTGGGGCAAGAAAAAAGGAAAAAGTATTTTGAAACTCATCCAGTGTAATCATAAATCCTTCAGTAAAATGTGTGCCCTCCATACACAAACTCTGCCCTCATATTTAAGAGCTGCAGCGGCAACTTCAAGGACACCAAAAGGACAAGCGTCCCTAGATTTGAATGAGAACCATTGTTGATGCAAACTGGGTGAATCCATAGCATTTAGCAGGGACGTGGGACTCTTCTCTGGTTGCACTTTGTAATGTATGTTGATATGCTCAGTTTTACTTACAGGACCAGACCACTAATTTTAAATGTCTTAGCATGTCAATGCATCACCATTTGACAATAATGCAATTGACAATAAATAATGACAAAAAAACTGTGTTTTATTAGCTACCTCAATCAATTTTAATGTCTTTACATGATGATTTCCATACTGTAGTAAAATGAATGGAAATCAATGACTGCTTAAAAGTACGAAGATAAATCTATGGACTCTATGGCAGTCATGTAAAATGCAGTCAAATTGTGGTTAATGGGCTAAAAGATGCAAAGCCATACCTATGCTCTTTTAGAAACGATTGCCTGGGGCACCTTTTGAAATTGTGCTGCATTGGTCTCGTATTTGAAATCCATATTCATGGCCTTTCTACTCTCAAAAAACGATTTGCTGGAAGCACTTTCAAAATAGAGTTCACTTGAGTTACTACATGTATGTAGACACACTGCCATTGTAAGGCATTAATTACAGTACAACAGCACATGCAGTGAAAGGTATGGGATTACCTGTAACCTGAGCGCCACAGCAGCCTGCCCCGCTGCTGCACTGTTCTCTCAGACTAGACAGCTCTGACTCCAGCATCTCCAGCCTGTTCAGGATATCCTTGATGTCTGGCAGCTGGTTGTCGCAGCCGCATGCCTGCTTGGGGATGCTGATGCGGTGTGTGAAAACGATCTGATTGTCGTCCTCTGTGTGCTCCATGTGCTCGGTGTTCTGCATGTCCATCGGTGCGGCCTTGTGTTTGAGCTCAGTGCCTCCGGGGGAGTCTAGGTCCACAGAGCAGAGGGACGTCGAGGGGACGTTGATGTTGTAAACGTGGTTGAACACTACCGGCTGGTCGGGGTGGGGCAGGGTGAGGTTCTCCTGGGTTTTCTTGGGCATCAGAGACTCTCTACGGTGGCGGATGACCTTCTTGACCAGGCCGCCGGCGGAGAGCTCGAGGAGCAGGACCGTGGTCATGCAGCCTAAGAGGAAGCCTTTCATCCCCATGATGACACACTGGCACTGCGGAGTCTGAGGAAGAAGCAGCTGAATGCAGAAGAGTGTATTCAGGTATCAAATAGTTGTTCTTGCCGTGAGTCCTGGAGTAAAGGAAAGTACAGACAGAAGGTAAATGAGGACAATTGATTTATTTTGAGACTTTACTTTCCAGGCACATAACTTTGTCATAAAATTGTTCTTATGAACAAAACACAGAGCAATCCACTCAGAATTCTGTTGGATATTCACATTTCTGGTTTGCCTTTGCCATTTTGGATAGCTTCATTAACATAGTCCCACACACACATCCACACATACATCCACACAGGACCCCTGCTGAACTGAAATATTACAGGATCCCACTAAAAAACAATTAACCTTCTTCTGTTGCCCCAACAAAAGACCACTTCCAATCCTGTTGCTGCCTCTGACCCATTTTAGCCCCTTTGCTCTCAGTGGAGGAGACACACGCTTAGCGGATGACATTGGGGCATTCTTTTCACAATTCCTCCGAGGTCCAAAAGCAGCAATTACCGCAGGAGCGGCGTGCGACCTTGGGGATCTAGAGCGTTCTTTTTTTGACCATGTTGAGACAGGTTGCCACAAACAGCCCGGCAACACCTGCATGGCGGGGAGCCTCCTCTGTTCTCTGCAGTCCAGACCACAGCCCAAGCTGACAGAGTACATACCGGTGTATGGTTAGACCATGTGTGGACTTCCAAGTAAAGCACAGAGGTCTGCAGGATCTAACCTGCTACCAGCAAACTGGCAGGTCAGCTTTCCCGGATTGATCTCCTGACAGCCACTGGGCTTTCTTTCATTTCTGTAACATGAATCTTATTGCTTTCACCGGACGCCTCTGAGACACGATTCTTTTAGAGATGTGCTGGAAAAATATGCTGAGGTTGTGGCCACCTTAAAACCTGATGGGTTTGTTTTTTTATTCCTCTTTGGTCTTAGCGTTAAATTAAACATACAGGTTGGTTAAAGGTATGCCTCTTGCTGCATGTCACATCCAGAATTAGGTGTTATTTTTGAAAAAAGAGGATTGATTCTGAAAGCATTTCATTTATCTAATAATCAGGTTTCTGGTCATGCACATGCTGAAAGAGGATATAATTATTGGCCTGTTTTTATATAATTGTACTTTTACCACGCCTGGTCAGAGATGTTGACACCGATCATTTCCCACCGCTAACAAAACCAGTGTGTGCCATTTCTGCACTGAAGGTTAATAGCAGCTGTTAGCAGCCAACATGAAAATGTTGGATAAGCACACATGAAAATGCATGACTGCAGGCATACATGGTGTTTTCCACTGGCGGAATACATATGAAGGAGTTTAATTATCTCTGCTACACCTGACTTAGTCACACTGATGCCGTAAAAACACAGCACATCTTTGCAGGCCATTTTCATGTGTGCAGGAACAGGGAGGCTGTCTGACAGTCAGCAGGTAATATACCAGGAAGGGGCGCTTGGTCTCCTCATCCCATGTGATTAGGCAAGCTGACAGATGAGCTCAGCTTGGAGGGATCCCACGGCCCCCCCAGACCCTGCAGCCCTTCACCAGCCCCCTGATTAGACAGGCAGGGATGATCGCCTCCATGATGGATAGACTGTAAAAGTGCTAATGTAGATTGCTGATGGGGGCACTGAGGATCTAGGGCCTCAGGGGTGTCCCCCCCCCCCCCTCCGTCTCACTCTCTAACAACACACATGCATGTCCACACACACCAATACAGTCACACCGCTGTGCCCAAGCATCACAAACTAGGGATTAAATCCACAAAATAGCCAGAAAATTGCTTTGAGTTGCTGCTAAGGTTTTAGTTCTGGGCGGATGGTTGGCTTTCTCACTTTGAAAGCTGGCTGCTCTCCACATGGACCTCTCAGCGAGGCAACCCTGAGAGACCAAAGCGGGCTTTGTCTGAGGATCTGGGGCTCTGGCAAAACTCAGCTTTATTCAGAAATAGATGAAGAGGAGAGACCTCCAGTCGGAGAGAAATTCTGGTTTGTTTTTTTCGGCTCTTATCAGCCATCCGCTACTCTTTAATATGAAGCAAAACAATCACAGTAAGAGATTCTGAGTGTGACCCTGAGAAACACAGAGCCGATCCCTCCGTTTGGACTTCCTTCATGTGCACCCTGTGGCCCTGGCACTACACTAATGCAGCTGGTTGCTGGCACTGTAGACATGGACTTGATACAATCTGACTGCTGCTGCTTTGTTATTCCCTCACTTGGTTTAGCTCTATAGTTAGCTTCTCAAACAGCAACAAAGCTTGTTGCCCGCCTTGTGGTCGAATGCGAGGCGAATATTACCAGGGGAGACACATTTGGTGCAACTGATCTAAATTACCCCGTTGTGAAGGGGAGCCAGGGAAACACACAACTGAGAGCTGGAAGTGCTTTAAAGATCCACTTGGGGTCCATTTCAAAAGTGATTAGGTCTCGCACTGTTAGGAATGTTAAATTAATTTACCTATTTTGCTGTTTCTGGTGTACATGTACACTACATAGCTAAAAATGCATGTCAGTGGTCTGCACAAACCTTCCTTAGTTGTGCAGAGGCCAGAGCGAACAGTGACATCCAAAGTTTACAATCCACAGATGCCTCTTTACATAAGTCTTCTCATACATCCCAGACGTTCACATTAGTCTAATGTAAAAAACATTGCGCCTCCAACCAGCTGAAGCGGCGGTAACTTCCTTCCTCCTTTCAGAACAAGTGCTTTCCAGCATGTTGCTTCTTCTTTCGCTTCCGTGTTGTCGAAGGCTAGGACCTTAATCCTTGGGTCAATCAAGAGAATGTATTTATTTTACACAAAGGAAGACCAAGGGGATAAAGATAAGAGTAAAACCAGGACAGTCCAGTCAGCACAAATCCCCATAAGCTACTGTATACCCCCAGCCTAACGTGGCGGGCTCGTGATCTGCCTCATTATAGTGGTCTATTGCTTACTGTAGCATTGGTCTTCTTTCCACTTGGACAGCGCTGTTTCAATGTTCAAAGGAAATAAATAAATCCTTGGTGGCTGACTACTTTATCCGTGTTCATTTCCTCCTACTGTCTCACCGTTTTTCTGTCTCCCAAGTTTTACTTCCAGTTGGTTGAGAGATTGACGAGCAGACTTGCAGACTGCAGACATCATCCAAAGAACTCAAGATTTCTTTCAAACTCAGCCAGGGCCCCATGCTGACAAACTTAATCGTCACAGTAATTCACCTTTGCTGAGACTCTACCATATGGCAGGACCAAGATAAATCAGAAAGGAAAACTATTCCTTGGCAAGCATTAAGCAGCGGTTATCTGTACAGCCATTCTGAGATGTAACCGCAGACCAACATGGAAGTGCTTTTTATGCGGGGAAAAGAAAGATCTGCAATCTATCAGTGGGTAATGACAGCAGCGCGAACAGACAATGCAGCATCCATCTGATAACTCGACAACAAACAAACTGAATAATGAAGCCGTGTGCCCCACTTGGTGTGTAAGAGCTGTAAATATTCAATGACTACAACTACAACTCAAGTCCCAGGACTGTATGTTAAACAGGTCTGATAGGATGCACATCAAGCTTGCCTGGTTTTGTAGGTCACCCATGACAAAACCTCAGCTTGTATTCTTTGGTACAGAATCCAAATCTGGGTCGCTGGTATAAGAACTTAATGAAGGGTTATTGTTTGGGGCTCTCTTCACCTTGAGACTCTGCTTGAGACACTGGAAGAGTGGAGAATGACCAGAAAACGGGCCTCAGACACTGACCGCCATGTCAAAATGCCTTTTTCCTAATCCTGCTTTAAAGAGTGAGCTCATATCCCAAAGAACCATAAATCCACTAGAATTGAAATCTGCTGATGAGCATATATATGACAATCAACTTGCTTGCAAGGTGAAAGAAACCTCCCACATACGGTACGTCCTGAGCTAGAGCAGGTGAATATTGATTTGGATGCTGTATCTCCACCAAGGTCATAACCAGAGAGATAGTGAGCTGCTGAGGACAGCACTATGGCTGTGACTTACAATCATCACACACAGAAATGAATTTCCAGGAAGAAGCATGGCTTCAGTTGACTGCTCGACGCACGATCGATGGTACGGCTGTTGCTGCTTCTCGGAAAAGGTTTTTCAAATTTTATCACCTCACACACTGGAAGACACACACCATCTTTCTCTTTCTGCCTTTATGACCAATGTGGCCATCGCTGTTGTGCTGAACTACACAAAACTCAGGTGGCAGAATAAAGAAGCAAACTGCTCTGCCTGACTGGCTAAAGATGCATTGCGAAGAAAACAAGACTAAGAGGCAATCAGTGTTGACTCAATTCATGCGAGAGAAATGAGTGAGCAGGTAACGCGAGGCTGAGGTCAGTATTTGGTTCAGATATGGCAGCGATGTGGTCAGGCCCTGACATTAGGACACAGCTAATTTGGTAAAGACAAGCCTCCCCTCAGTCTGTTCCTGTGGAAAATCTTCCAGCATCTGTCTCGTCTGACAGACGCAGCTTTCAAAGGCCCGTTAGGTTCAGCAGGTCAGCGCAGGCTTCACAGACCAACATTGGATGGACATAACGAATATGATCAGAGCTCAAAAATCAGACTACAGATATTTTCCTTGGGAGTTGGTGGCGACACAAGAAGATGTAAAGTGAATGCTAAAGTTACATGTGTTGGCTAACATGTTTAAAGCCGAACTGATTAGTCGATGGACATCTGCAGCAATTCATTTTTCATACATACATGTGAATACCTGCTGCTTTTCGTTGTTTTTCATGATAGTAAATTGAATATCTTTTGGTTTGGGGATTTTTTTATTTGGCATTATTCACTATTTTCTGATCTGATATTGACCAAACCCTAACTGAATATTTGAGAAGATAATTGACAGATGAATCAATCAAATGAAATGAATGAAAATGATCATTGGTTGCAGTCCTTAACATGTCACCTCTACAACCCCTTTATGACTTGACAATACGTCAATGTTGCATTTACAGAATGTTCTGAAATATGTGAAATATTTGCAATGCACTGGTGGAACTACTTTGGATGCCCAATAGAGTTAGAGGATTATTTGCATAATGTATGTAATAACTATAATTATATTAAACCTTTGGCAAAGGTTCTTTGCCTTTGAAGAATAAAATCTTTCCATCCCTTCTCACACCAAACAAATCTGACTGAAGTGATCTGAAATCAATAAAGCAAAAACAATTTGACTTGCTCAACAGAAATTAAAAGGGGGAATATGCTGTTTTTGATGGAGAAGAAGGCTGGTTTCATCAAACCAAGGCTGCGCTCATTGGCTCTCCACTGTGACCCCATTGCATCCAATGACACAGATAGCGGGGGGAGTGGTGGGGGTTAGTGTGTGCATGGCTGATAAGGAGGATGGGGATGCTGGATCTGTGATACCGGCAGAAACACTTATCTGGGTACTCGGAGAGAGCACTCTGCCAAGGCTGAGCCCTATCGCACTCCCAGAACCGCCAGAGTGATTTGGAGCCAGAATTGACATGTCTGAGTGATACCGCCCCAAACATGCCCATTTCTTCAACCAAAAACCAATTTCCCCACTTTGACACTGAGATACGAAGAAAACGAATGTTGAGCAAACGAGAGCGCTCACTGGGCCAATCGTACAGCAGACAGTCAAATCTTAATTTCGTTTTTACTGCTTTGTGATTTGAGTCGCGGCTTGCAGTGATGCCCATCAATATTCTTTATGGCTCTTTCCCCGCGGTGCCTCCGTCTTGTTTTGCTGTTCGCGCTGGGTCCAGATGGAGACGTTGGATGCTAGTCATTGTTCATGAGGCTTTTTAACATGCTGGGTGCTGGTGACCTACTGTTTATTAGCCTAACCCCTGTGTGGTATGGAAGCTTGGCAGCTTTTAACAGCACATCCACCTGCTGTTTTCACCAGGCACTTGTAATTGCATAGCCCTCCATCCTACATACTTCCTCTCCTCAGCTTTCACACTGCACTGCAATTACTATAATATCTGGCTTGTACCTGGCTGCTGCCTATGCCGTAATGCTACACAAAAAGGTATTGATGTCGACTTCTGGGACTCGTATAAACTTACCATGTAACTAACACCTTCCGTCTCAGGTAGAGCTGCAACATGAGAGCACAGTCTCAAAAGAGCTTTTAGCTGGCTTATTTTGCACGATTGTCACTTCTTGTGAGCTTTTGAGCAGCGATACAAGAGCAGATTTGCCAGACAGCATGACTCAGCTGACCTACAGACTGAAAGATTGTACCATAGAACAAATTTGGTCACCCAGATCTGTCTATTTGTTGTACCAAAGGACTGTTTTTAATCTAGAGAAATGAAAATCCCCCCTTTCAGTGCGGAATATCTTAGACATTTGAGTCGTAGAGTGACTAGAATGGTAAATTGGAGGGAGAGAGTTTTTCAATAAAGTCCAACGAACGCTGCGTAAACGTGTAAGAGGACTTTACAAGGCCTTTCAAAGGCTGCATATTTCAGCACTTTACACTGGAAGTTTATTGGTTACTTCCATTCAAACATTACGGGAAGGATTTTTTTTTTCTCTCCACTAGAAATGGTAGCGTGTTGGCTGTGATACCCGGACATCTGTTTGTCCTTGTCTGTGATGAAAGCCTGAAGCGTGTTGCGTGTCCAAATCGGGAGTGCCTTCCATTCAGACACTTGTATGAGCCTAATGACCCCGGTCGCTGGGGTCGGCTCTTCATTGGCTTCCCCCGTTTTTTACAATTTTCCCCAATTTAAATTGTCTACCCCTCTCAAAAGGGACCCATCTTGTTCCAAGAACATTATGGCTCATGCATTCCAATGTGCGAGGTCACTGGTGGAGGCAAAGTGTCAGCGCAAAGTGTCTACCACATGTGTTCATCTATTGGATGCCTCCAATGGCGGGCCGGGCAACACAAAGGCATCCTGGATCCCACAGCTTCACAACTTCCATTCCTCCCCATCACACATTAGCATCGGAGGGACATTAAAACCCATCTGGGATGCTCAAACCACTGGATTTATTTGAGGGGGGTCTTTGTTCTGTGTTGATGACTAATCTGACTGGGCCTGAGTTGGACACAGAAAAAGACAGTGGTGACGTTTGTGGTCATAATGCACAAACATTTATTTGAACAAAAGTGGTGGAAATAATCTTTGCAGCTCTGTGAGGCTAATGTCTTCTAATGTCAGCAGGCTAACAAACTCACGATGACAATGCTAACATGCTGGTGTTAATGTTAGTGTGCATGTTACCTCATGCAGTACCTCGTTAGTAACACTAACATGGCGTCAGTCTCATCTTCAAAAAAAAAATGAATATCAATTATGTGTATATATTTACAAATGTAAAAGGTTTCTTTTGTAGTGTGCATGAGGTAACCTAACTCTTAATGTTAGGTCTTCGTGTTCACTGTGCTGAATGTGTCTTTTGGTTAACTCAAGGTGTTGAGAACTGGGCAGAACAGGTGAAATTATTCAACGAAGCACTCATAAATGATGTCAAATCTGGCTAAGTTTCATTGAACACCACAATATCTAGAGCCAGCAAGACATTTCACCAGAAACCAGAGACAATGTAAAGCAGAGAGACAAAGGGAGGGGCAGGAGAGGAAGCAGCAGTGGGAGTCTGGATGAGCCTGAATTAAAGATGACGTTCATTTAGTCCAACCAAAACATCTCCTGTGTTTTCCCACCGTGGGTCATCTTGAATACCCACGATTAGTGTTTGCTCTCGATCACCAGTGGAGGAGCTAAGTGGGGTTAAAGACAGTCACCCTTTCAGAGAGCTTTGTAGGGCATGGAGCATTGGGAGCTAACAGCTGTCCAAACAAAGGCCCGTTTCCCATTCATCATTATGCCGAGTGTCACTGTCAGTGGCTACTCATGAGCGTAGCCAAAGCATCATGAAACATTAATGCACCAAGCCTGTGCTGCCACCCATGATCGGAAAGTCATGTTCGACGTGTTAAGTGGTGAAAATGAATCAAAATTAGACAATGTCTTCCACTAGATATTTGAGATGGGTGGACAAGTCAGCAGTGAACCTGAAGTCACAGCTAGCGAACCTGTGTCCACGTCTTCTCATCATACACAATTACCATCCAGCAGACGCTGCCCTGGTATCCTGTGGGTCTCCTCCATCACAGCCCACCTCATATGTCCATGCACACCCCATTCTCTCTCCTCTCACTGACTCGCCCCTTTCCCCCCCCTCCCTCTAACCCCCTCTCGTCGAGATATACATAGGAGCGCCGATATCAGGCACCACGAGGATTCCATTTTCCTCAAACAGCTTTAGGGGTATACAATGTAAATCTGAGAAACCTGCAATAAATCCTGCCTTACCCTGCCTTAACGAACTTCATTAGCTTTCAGTGGAGAATCCCACTGTGGTCTAGATACAGCTTTGAAAAGCTTGCTCTCTGGCAAGAAAAAGATTTAACACTAATAACTTCAAAGAGACTATGAATATTTTGAAAGCAGAAACAGCACAATCATTCCCTTACATATGAGAAGGTGAAAACATATGCAGTAAAGCGCACTCTTTCTAAATTCAATACGCTCAGGGGGGTTTTCATACTACAGCCTTACTTACAGTAGCTTCTGGTGGCTAATGTTTGCTAGTGAAGTTTGTACAAATATTGCCTTGTAACTGATTATTATTATAGCAGCATTATTTATGACTCATCTTTGCAACTGTTACACTACATTTTAGCTTTCACCATTACCCTGTAATTGACACTTGTGGCCACAGAGGCCACTGTTTAGTAAAAAAAAAAGAAAATGTACGGAGCTGTCAAACAGCCATATCAGTGGATACCAGTTTATTTATTAATCCATCAAACATCCTCTCCTTCACATTGTCTGTTTCTCTTTGTGAAATCTCTTTGTGGGACACTACTGACAAACAAATGAAGCTGATCTGGAGATAGAAGACTGGGAAGCACATGGAGATGAACAGTCACTGAGTGTGTGTGTGTGTGTGTGTGTGTGTGTGTGTGTGTGTGTGTGTGTGTGTGTGTGTGTGTGTGTGTGT
>JAVQJF010004938.1:0-27798 GCA_036023855.1 Gadopsis marmoratus
CTAGGTGTGAAATGTAAAGGATCCTGGGTAACTGAGTTTCTGTATTGCTCCATCTTCTGGATGACAGAGGGAGCATGCAGTTTCAACCTGTATTCTCTGATGGGCTGTGGCCCTACACCCCTTTAGTCTCTCTTTTTCTTTATTTCTCTATGCTTTTTTTTGTTATTCTTCTCCCTAGCGTTTTCTCTCCCTTTTCCTCCCCCTTTCCTGCCTCCACAGATAGCAGTGGCATACTAAACTGTGAGGAATCTGTGCTACTGTGCTGTGTCTGCCCGAACTTCATGCCTTGGATGCATGTTGTAATCAAAATCACCTAACTGTGCCCTGAGGCTGATGTCATGGTGGGCTGACTTTTACATTCCATTATTATATACACACAGCACAAAGACACACACACATAAAATGCAGACACGTTACCACCTACAGCTTGCATTTTCATTTTAAGCATTCAGGTGGTGAACTGAGTGAGCCACCAAGGCTTTTATATTCAGCTCACCAAAACACTTTGTATGAACACACTAGTTTTGTTTTATCATAGTGGATGACACCTCACGACGTCCTGTCAAGAAGACTAGCACACAAAAATATTCTGTAGTCAGAACAATAGTTAAGCAATTTTTCAAGCAATAATCCAAAACCTTTCATAGTTTTTGCTTTTCCATCATTCATGTTTTGCTTCTTTTGTTTCTCTTACTGTATGTGATTGAATATAATCAGGATTTGGACTGTTAGTTGGACAAAACAAGCAATGATGACTTCACCTTGGACGTAGTAACTTGAGGGGCATAATTCATAATTGTCTGACATTTTATAGCCCAAACCATTAATTGATTGAGTAATAGAGAAGAGAATAATTGCAGATTTTCAATAATGAAAATAATTGTTACTTGCAACCTCCTGTGAAGCGCTCATTCTGCAGCGCTGTCTGTAATACTATAATGGTTCTGCACACAGAGCTGTGGACTCAAAAGCAGGAGTCGGAGGCACAGCAGTTGAAGGCAATCAATCGTTTGCTCTGTAAGAAGTTTAAAGTTCAGCAAGAGGTAATCAGTCAGCGAGGGCAAACAAAGCAGGCAAGGGGCGCGCAGGTGGAACCAGGAACAGGCAAGCAGGAAACAGGAATGAGTGCTGGAACGCTAAGACTGGGTGCATTAGACGATCTGACAAAACACTGGGGAAAGAGGGCTTGTATATGCAGGGGAGCTAATGAGTGAATGGGGACCAGGTGACAGGAAAACAAGCAAAAATGACTAAACAGATGGGCGTTGTGAGAAACAGTGTGAACAGAGTGAATTCACGTCTTTAGTTGTCACAAATGTACCACTTTGAGTAAATGTCTGAGAGACTGTGATTCAGTTTGGGGAAGAAAAAATTTAATTGATGCATGCTGATGAGTTATTTGCAATAAACACACAAAGCAAGAGTTTGTTTGTGCCGTTATACATGTGTGTGTGTGTGTGTGTGTGTGTGTGTGTGTGTAGTAATGGCGTGGGGGAAGTGTGTGTGCTTGTGTTTGTATCCACATGAAGGCCATATGATTGACTTCCGTCTCCATGGAGCTGTGAATGTCTGCGTAAGCTGCAAGGCTCTTTCGTGTGTGTGTGAGGTTTGACCTGGAGATAGCGAAGGGTGAAATAGCGTGAGATTAAGTGAGTCAAGACTGGAGAGAGGTGTATGGACAGATATTCAATATGTACAGAAAACTCCTTCAGCTAATTCTTAATTATGAATAAGATGGATTTGTTCTCCTTCCTCTGCTCTTTAATCTGTGTCAACATCAAAGCAGATGGAATAAATCTTCCTGAGGAGAGCTTTGACCTCTGATGATCACTAGTCATCTTCATGCAGTGCTCAGGAAGCAGTTGTAATTTTAAACCTGCTGTAACACACCCAGCATCATTATGAAACACTTCTTAGCACCTGTCCATTAAAGGTATTGGGTGTAACTTGTGTCCATTATATCTCCTAATCTAAGGAAAGTGGGGATCTTCTTCTCATTGATTTCCCAGTCAGAAAACACACAGCTGTCATTAGTAAAGAGAACTCAACCCTGTTAATGCAGAAATGGAATCTTTGCAGTGGTTATAGACATGAAGACAGACTGATTAAAACATTGGCATGGTGTATGTAATAACTCATAAACTCATTACTGTAATTGAGAAGCATAAGGCTCATGTTTCACCTTTGTTGGCTTCACTTTAGTGTTATGCAGTGCTCCCTGCATTTAGAAAAACCCATGGCCCAAAATCCAATCAGCAATTGCGCTTTCCATCAACATGTAACAAAGGCAACTGCCAGGACAGGTTTCACTGGTGTCTGAAAACAGAGAGACATGTTATTGATATTTGATGTTTTATTGTGTATTAAGTATTTCTGCCATGTCTTTCACTGTTGAGGAGCTCTTTGAGATCAGAATAATGACATCATTGTGCAACTATTATTATTCATCACATGATTTATTTTGCTACATGTAATCTGTAAATTGTAATATATAATACAGTAGAATAGCTCTGTATTGTCCCAGCAGGGCAGGAGTGTGGCAACGCGCTCACACACTTTGCTGATTGTAGCTTTAGTGAATGACTCCTTTTCTTTCTCATGGCTTCGGCAGCTCCTCTGTAATTATTCACATTCCCTTGTTTCCATTCGCCATTTTTCCTGTTGTCCATTGCTATCAGCATGGGTTTCTGTAAGGTGTGTTATGTATGAGCCTCATGCATCACGATAGTGCTGTGGTTGGAGCCACAGTATAATTTGATATTGCTTGGAGAGAGGAACTAAAGAAACACAGAGGACAACAGAGACTGCAATTATGCTTGTGCAAAAAAAGAAGAAAAAGAAAAAGAAAAGGATATTGGGTTCATTGCTGTTTTACCAGCCAGCACAGTATTGATCCATTTATATCACTTAGCAAGCACTTTTTAACCAAAGCCCAGTTTATCACATTCATTCCTTGAGAATCTAACAAACGTATTACATAAACCTACCATAAAGCACACACACACCTTGGGACTTATGTTCAAATAAACCTTACGTTGAGTACATTAATGTCCGTAGCTCTGACACAACCATGTTCTCTACCTCCTGTTATTAACCCTTACACAGCAGCAGGTGTCGTCTGGTGTAATGGTAAAAGTTAATAATGAACTTCAGCCACGAGATGGAGAATAATTGAAAAATAAGATCCACTGTGAAACCCTGTCATAAAAGACAAAGCTGATGTATTTTGATACTCCAGCATGGTGATAATGTGAAACACAACTACAATATTACTCCATTTTGTAGACAGTTAAATTAATGACAGCAGCCTATTATAGAAAGTAAAACTAGGACAAAAGTAATGCCGCTCCTCTTTACTTTTTCTCGTATGCTAACAAGGTCAGTTCTTTAAAGGCTTTGGTTTCCTGCTCTTTTAAGACAGCACATTCAAGTGTTCACCAAAAACCATATTGGATGAATATGAAAGTGCACTTCGGCTGACACCAGGTAAATAAACAACAAGCTACAACAATGTTTGGGGAGAACTGAACCTAAACACGGTGCAGTACAGCAACAATACAGTAAGTCATATTTAACAGGAAAGCATTCAGATTGATGAGCTGATGGATACAAACAAGTGGCTGAATCCTGATATGACCTTCTGAGGTGTATTACTAAAATTATAAAACATAAGCAGCTTTATTGTGGCTCACTATGTCGCTTACAGACAGCATGCAGATATTGTACCGGCTGCACAAGATTCCCCTATGAATCCAGAGAAGTCTGTCTCAAATGTATTCTGAATCCCACTATAGTTCAGCAAAGGTCATCTTGTTACGATTCATTTAAGATTTGCTTTGTTTCATTAACCTTTTTATTTATCTTGGAATTGAATCAAAGAGCCAAAGACATGTGTTCATCCCTGAAGGCATTCTGTTGTCACACAGCAGGCAGCACGCTGGTAGTGCAGTCTAAATGCCAAACAGCCGCCTATTGTAAGTATTGTTCAAGAGTCTCTGCCATCGTGCCCCCCTCTGCTCTTTGAAGGGCTGCAGCTGCTTTTTTCCTTCTCTTTCTCCGTCTCTTCTATTGATTTATCGAGCCTTAATTTGCCCCTGACAGGACATTTCCAACAATCATTTTTATATCATTACTCCCCTAAATAAGAAAGGTAGCTCATTTTATTTCTTGCTGTGTTAAGTGTTTTTTATTAGCGCTATAAAACAATACAGTAATAACAGCAATAAGTAATGATAATATGCTGGAAACGCAGCGGCTCGTCTCTCCTCTGGGAAAGCCTGTGCTTGTATATTATACATTTTATGGTCCACAGTAGTTTATTAAACTGTTCACGTGCACGTTTAATGTATGTGTGTGTATCTGTGTTCATGGTGTGTGTGTGTGCATGTGTGCATGTGCAGTCGAGTCTAAAGCAGTAGCTTAATGAGAATGAGAATCAGAGTGTCGCTGGTCTGCTATTCTGTAGGATTTACTGATCGTGTCCCGCACACTCCAGCTCTGACCAGACAATCTGCTGGTTCCGACTTTCCTCCCCTCCCCATGCGTACATTTAATTCTCTGCTGCACACGTATTGGGTTGTCAGTACTATGTTGTGTTGGAAGGGGGTGCGTATGCTTGTAAAGAGGAGTGTTTGTCTCGCTAAATTCTTTCTGCTAATGTGCATACATCTGTAAATGTGTGTGTTGTGTACATATCCCCATTTAAATAATAATGTTTGGATGTCTGTCTTTTATGGTAGAGTTTGTGTGTGTGCATCTATGGGTGTTTGCCTGTGTGTGTGTGTGTGTGTGTGTGTGTGTGGATTTGGATGTGTTTCAGTGTGTGTCGAAGTTGTTCCAGTTTAGTTGCAGCTTTATACCTGATGAAAGGTCCCTAAACGATATCACAGCCTATCAGACTCAATATATTCTCTTTTAATCTGATTGACACCTTGAAATAAATTCCTTGTGTGTGCGAGCTTCAGCAGCAACAGTGACAGCGTGTCAAAAATGACTATTTCTATTCGTTTTCCTATATGTATATAAAGAATTACAGTTATACTGTATGAGCACACTCTTTAGGAGATATTCAGCTGAATCCAGCTGTGGTGAGATGTTGTTATACCAACAAGAGGAAACAGCCATACACTAAAACATATGCTTTATTTATTATCCTTTGCCACATGTTTCTACAGCTAGAAGGAGAGAAGATGTTGTTGTAATAGCCAGCTGAACATTATGAGATGGACTGAACATGCTGTTCTCAGACCTGCAGGATGAAAGGCTGAAACTCACTCAGCGCGAGTCCATCTGACTTTTAGGTGAAAAGTGGTTCTCTGCGTATCTTTCAGCAGTGTGCAGCTGAATCAGGTGCTTCCAAGGACAGAAAATGTCAATGGGCAGAGAAGATTGGAACACTCAAATTGATTTACAGCCTTTAACAGTGCAAGCCGACTACAGCACAACTTCACTAACACTGTGCCATAGCCAAAATGGACAAAACATATTGAATCAACATAGCATAGGTCTTTGTCTTTGACTGATATGTTGAACATAAGTCTGTTTAAAAGTGGATGCATAGTCTGGAGTTACTAGATTAGCCAGTATTGACCATCAGAAGTGCTTGTCGGCTGGTCAAATAGCTTTTCGTTTTTTGTTCTTGCAGTGAATTAACAGAGCTGAAACTGAGGTGGTGACCGGATCCCGGCCAATTGCTCTGACATGAGACTTGAGACAGAGGTGGAGCTCAATCATCAATCTTTTATTCTTCTTATAAACAAGACATCAACCAGTCATCGTTATGCAGGAACCTACACGTGGATTTTCCTTGTTTGATTTTGTTGATATTCGTTGAAATATTGTATGTTTCCCTTTTACCAATATCTTTTCATCTATTGAATGTTAATGAGTCAGTGCTGCATTAAGCTTCATATAATAACATGCTAGTTTGAAATGGGGCTTTCATAATGTAACGGCCGTTACCCAGTAGATAAAGGAAATGCTTATCTGTTTAAATAATTAATTAGAAGCCCGGTCTCATTGTCAGATAGTCATTGGATCAAATTTGTTTCCCTGCTATAGGCTGCATTAATTAGACCACTTGAATGGGAGCTACTTTGATTGTATCTCCCACTATTATTCTCAGACTCACTGACTATAATGCCAAGTATAGTCCCCATGAAATGGCATGATAGTAATGTAGCCTGTGCACGAATGTTCTGTCTCTGCACAGTATGCATTAAGGCTTTGAATCACTGTGTCTACCAACTAGTGTTAATTAATTGTTACTAGAAAATACCCACAGTAAATCAAAAAGAACCAGGCTTGTTAGGATTTAAAATTTTACTATGAGAGCCAAGTTATACACGCATGATTTATGTGTCCAACTGTGGTTTTTAGGCATTTTATACAGTAAGCGGTGTTGCCAAATGTGAATAATTGCTTTTGCAATGTAATCTTAGCACTGGTGTTTTTGTATGTGGGTTTTACCTGGTTTTTTAGTGAAAGTAAATGGTGCAGTGGGAGATGCCTAAGGCCATTTGCAAAAGTATTGTTTTCTAAAACATAATTATGATCAATATGATTTCTTGAAACTATGACAAGTGATAACAAGAAAAGAAATTGGAGTGACAAAAAACAAGTTAGTTTTCGAATAAATGTGTGCGCATTCCTCCCTGTGTGCCTGTTTGTGTGTGAATGTGTCTCTGTGTTTTTGTGTTTGTGTGTGTCCACACCTTTATTGATTGGAGTGTTAATTAGTGTATTTAATGACCCATCCGGATTAGATGAACATGCTGCAGATACATGAACATTACAGTTGGTGTTTCTGCAATTCAATGAGATATTCACAGAAGTAGCTTAAAAATGTTTTAACTGAATCATTGCAAAGATGAAGAAAATATTTAAAATGTTTGCCTTGTGTTGCTCAAGGGCATCTTGGCAGTGGTTGTTGATGCTCAGACAGACTGCTTTTGCATGCTATTCTATAATTCTTTAAACTGGGATGGCCCCGTCCCCTGTCCAAACCGGTTCTGGCCCATTTTTGGTGACCCAAGTATGTTCTGTGGTTTCCAACTACCACAGGTGCACAGCCGTAAATCTTTCTAATGAGCCTTCATACCATACAGAGGATAGAGGGTAGCTGAAATCACCACTACTGCCCTTTTTTAATGAGCGACGATAGCTACATTTACCGCCATCTCTTATGACACACACACACACTCCTGCTCCCTCTACTTCTATGCAGGCCTCACATTTGAAGTGGAATACAGATGATATATATTGATGATATTTATAACACACAGAACACTTGTGATAAAGGTAAGATAATAGACCTTTGAGAATACATGTATACAGTATGTCCTCTGCATCATAATCTTTAACCAGAGCCTGAGAGTTTGTTATTTTGTCAGCAGCTTAATTCCTCATTTGGTTGCAGGCAGAAAGAGCCACTATTCCCTATTAAAACTGGAGTAGTGTTTTACTGAGTATGTTAATGGTGGATGCTGCAAGTGGCATCCTTCATTTTAATACAATATGAATCTGGTGGGACTAATTTGTATAAAATACAAAGTGCAGAACAATCTACTTGTGTTCAGCCTACAAATAACAGTTAAACACAGGCTACTTTGGCCTGACACGTAAAGTAATACTACATTGTGATTTTGTCATCTAGCAGATTGTCTGACCAGCTGCTCATGTAAGTAGAAGTGCAGATCAGCATGTCTTCCATCCAGGGTGAGAGCTTTATCCTGTACAAAAGAGTCTCTGGAGTTATACACGTAACACCACATCACAGGACGTTCCCCAGTAAAATGAATCCAGGCTGAATAGTGATATAAATCCTCACTACAAAATGCAAGGTAATGAAATGGCTCTCACACTGGAGTACTCGCAAATATGTAATGTGTAGTGTCCATTTGTAGAACATTTTATAGGCACAAATCCAGCTCTATTAGACACACAACAGTGAGTTATGTCTCAAGTGAAATAGTCAGACAACTGAAGCAAAACTGTGTATTTGTGCCCACATATATCTGTGTATACAGTATCTATAAACACATGGTAGGCTTATTCATGCCACATGTGCCTTTAAATGTCAACCCCTGGAAAACAATAACGGCACGGCAATCACTAAAGATGCTTCTCTGAAAATATACATTTCGTTTGTGATGATGGATTTCCTTGTAATGATGCTGAGAATGTGTGATGATGTTTCAAACACAGGATACGTGAGTAGATAAGTCACCCCAGCGTGATGTTCCTCATGCGCAATGATACAAGCTGAAAACATAAATACCATTGAACTTCACATCAACTCTGTAAATATATTTTTAGCTACAGAGGTGGGTAATATTTCACTCACTTAAAGACTGACACATAATGTGACAACAAGATCGGTCCGTCTGACTGTCTATCCTCCCTCCTTTTGAGAAGCAAGCCCAATTCAGCCAAAAAGCCAAAGGGGCATTTTTAATATAATTATAGTAATGGTGCAGAATCTCATATCATTTAATTCAGGATTGCATTACAGCTGTATGGCCTTCAAGCTGTCTGTGTTTCTGTGTGTCTGTGTGTGGGTGCAGTCTTTGTCGAAGGAGAATCTGGGATCTTCTAAGAATCTCATTTGGTATTTGCTTTGTTTTGCCTCCAGGCTTTGAGTCATCTAGGTCCCCAGTCGAGGTTTGGGGAAATTAGACCAGAGCTAGCTGTTCTTACACACTATGAAGAATGGATTGATTATTTTTTGTTGTCCTTTCTCAAATAAAGAACACCAAACAATGCCGTAATATTCTGAAGCAGCGTTTTGTTGAGAAATTCAGAAGAAATATCATGAATGTTGGCCTCCTTAGGCTGTACCACTGTCATTTTTTAAAGAGTGACCCTCAAGCCACACTGCACTGTATGTGCCATAACTTTGTTCTCAACAGAAATGTGCTGTCAGAAACCAAAGCAGTCTGTACAGAAACAAAAATAAGTTTCACTTCTTTTAGAAAACTGGGAGGACAAAGGTTTCTTCCACCACTTCTCCTTTGTCAGAATTTCCTCTGCTGTCTGTCCTTAGTTTGCACTTGAAGTTGCAGATCCAAACAACAATATCATAATCTTCTGCAGAATGCCCATCAAATATACAATATAGTGTTTGGCAATTGTTTGAAATGCCTCGGATTCCATTCAGCACCTCTGAATATTGATTTGGGTGAGAGGCAGGTGGGGCAGTGTTTTAGATTATGGATATCAGCTGGGTTCTATTGTTGCCACAGAGAGCAGAAGGAAAAATAACAGGACAAAAGATGACCCGACTGTCTGCCAAAAAAGAGATTCTGTAGTGTTATGGATCTTGGCTTTTAGAAATTGCTTGTCCTGTCTCAGATGTACTGGATTTACATAGCTTTGGAAACAAGCAAGGCCACTCGACAACAAATAGATCAGAGACTTTGGCAGAATGATTCAGGCCTGAAATGTGAGGATCTTTTACCCACGCAGGCTCTCTGAGTCACTGCAGGCACATATGGGGTTGTGCTTGGCTGTGTACTTGTGTAATTATTACCCACTGTACATATACATGCATACATACATACACATAACTTTATCTGAATTGTTTAAAACACATGTGGCCTTTCCCCTCATGATCCAATGCACTACAAGAACACCATAACACATGTACAACTATATGCCTAGCTTGATTCTGTGAGCTTGAAGCTACTTATGCGTAATTTGCATTTAGAGTACCTAACAATGCAAATTTGCCTCAGGAGAAAAATCAAGAGGCATGTGTATATTTTACACAACAAAGGAACCACCAGGATGGCAGTCCTGTTCTAACAGAGCAGAAAGGATGGAAGTGGCTACATAATGATCCATTTTGACTCGTGGTGGTATGATTTTACTGTGGGGGTTAAATTACAGTACACTGTAGATTCTTTATCATTTTCATGTACAGAGAGCTGAATTTTTGGAACCTTCAAATGGGGTCGCGTTTACCGTGTTGGCAAGTCCACATGGATGCACCCCTCTTGTGGTATTCACAACCTCCTAAGTGGAAATTTTCTGAAAGCTCCGTTATCATGTTTGCTGATGCGTTCAGAAATGGTGGAGGTCACGGAATTTAGTTTTTCAGTGGATATTAAGTTAATGTCAAGAGAACAACAAGGAGTCTTGGCATCCATGTTGTCATTGCCTAGCAGCGGTGTTCTCACAACAAACCACTTGAACAGCAAACAAATCGTGTACCTCCCATGTCATGACCATGAGGTCAAACATTCCATTTAAAGGCATCATCATTCCTTATTTCCTGGCTAGCTTCTGTTGAATTAGTTTTCTGTTTTTAAAAGCTGAGACGTAACATGGGGGTTTGGGATAAATGATCATCTACCTCTGCAATGGACAGACAACAGTTAAGCATGTCATCAGAGACAAGTAACAATGATTTTGAAAGCATTCAATTCCTACAGCTCCCATGAGTCTCAGCCATGTGGACGCCATCAAAATGTCAGACGTGTAGTTCATGAATGCTAACTAAAATAATCATTGTTTTACGTTTGCTACAATGATGATCACAGTAGAAACCTCATCATTGTGTTTCAGATTTTTAAAAACAGATAAAAGATAAACTGTTATTGTTTAATGGTGATAGCAGGAGATGTTGAGCTCTCTTATTCTTGAGGAACAAGACTAAAAGAGACGCATATGTCTCAACACGTTTGCATTACTATATTTCATTTCTACATGCGGCATTCAGCCATTCACTGGCCACATACACCAAGGGTGCAAATTCTGTATACAGCAATGCAGATTTGCATGATCCAGTGCTGACTCAATATCACAAGCACACATGTGCACACAGGCACCACCACAAATCTCTCCGTACTCACAATTACTGCCCTCGTCACAGTATATACTGCAGCTGCAACTGGGAAGGTGTCAAAGGAGTGACTGGCTGAAAGTCGGCTTCCTACTGGTCTCACTGGCGGTGTTATCTCGCCTCGCTCGCTAGGTGACAGCTTTTATATTACTCCCATACACAGGCTGCTGCATTACTCTGCCTGTACGTAGGCTTTGAGAGCTGTCCCCCTACTCCCCCACCCACTGAGTGCTCAGACTTTGATAGGCATGAAATAGCCCCACTGCTGAGTTCATAGAAACACTTCAGCTCATATGAACGTACAGACACATAAATGCACAACATGCGAGCAGGTGCAAGTGCATATATAGCTAAGCATGTGCTCCCACTATATACTAAAATGTAGTCATGCATTTATGTATGCATGCTGCATAGGCACATTCACAGAACCACACGCACATACAGATTTCTTTCTTTTGAGAAGAGACTTTTCAAGAATGAGGGTTGAGATTTTAGCACGAATTTGTTTTTCTGTGGAACTTAGGAAATGGGCTAAAGTTGAATGAACATGCTCTGGGGCCTACAGTCTGCAGGATAGTACAGCACAAGAGATAACATGGTGGATGTGAGAAGGGACAATTTTGTCACATTGCTGACATGCTATTTGAAGGACCTAAAAGACAAGAGTGGGGTGATTCTATATTTTTCTTGTGTAAGTATTTCGGTTAAAAAGAGGATAGCATCTTGTTTCCTTTTCCCCTTCCCTCCTTCTTTGAATGGATGGAGATGCGTAGCAGACAAAAGGTTCAGGGTGAGGGCAGGTGATAGGCAGCCGGTGACGTGAGAGAAGGGAGTGTCAACTCATCACCATCAACTATGATGTGCCCCCGCTCACGCTCTCTGTTTCTCTTCTTCTTGTCCCTGTGTATCAGTCTCGCAGGTTCGTGCGTGTTGTACGTTATCGATTTATATCTCATTGTGTTGGTACTGAGTTTGTGTGTGGTTAATTGATGTATGTTTCTCTCTCACTTGGGAAGCTGACGGCAACTTCATCACTCTCATTTTTCACCCGTAATTGTAAACAAATCTTTATTTGAATATGTACGTCATTAATCACCGTACACAAACTTGCCATTTTCCCTCTGGAACAAGTGTTTTTTCTGATCTGCGGCTCCCTGCTGCAGTCTATCAGCTTCCTGCTTGCTCTGTCTTTTTCACCCTTTGGTTCTTTTCCCTTTTCATTTTCAGCCTCTCCCTTAATTATTTTTTATATATTATATTTGCATTAAAGCATGGCTTGACATTTGTGACAAGGCATTTAATCTGAGATTACAGAGTTTTCCATTTTCTCATCTTAATTTTATTGATATCAGCGAACAGTTCATATCTCAGCAGATCTAGTTTGGTTTTTTGTTATTACTTTAATCAATCATCACAACTATCTCCCTCTCTTAATTACTCAGTCAATTAAATATGGAGAGATAATTAGTCCCCACAGCATGACAATTATCTACAGATGGCTCTCATTCCCTTTGATGTGAAGTCATTAACATTGCAGCCTTTTTACCAATAGAAGATTTTATCCAAATATTTAATTCCAACTTTCTACTAATGATGAATGTGTTTGTTAGATTATCTCTATTATACATACTTAAGTCTGTAGAATATAATGACTTTCTTCTGTCTGTCTCTTCTTCTCTACATTCTTGTCTCATGAGCAGATCTCTAGCAGGACTTCTCTCATTTGATTCCCTCTGGTGTTTTAACCTCAGCTAAGATGGGTCGAGGAGTTGGCGGAATCTGATGGTGAAGACAGGACAGAATAAAAAAAAGCCAGCAGCTTTGAGTCACAAAGTGAAGGAGCATTGATTTTGACTATGAATATTGAAGATTTTCTGCCAAACCGCTGCATAAATCAGGCACCTTGACAGACCCTCGTAGTTGAATATGTGATGGATGTGCACAGTAGAAGGGTTACAGAGTGTTCATGTTTAAAAGATGATGGCATGTAAGTGGGAGAAGAGAGAGTGTGAGCATGGTGAGAATGTTGCTCTGTGTGAGAGGAGGAGACGGATGCACAGATGCGTAATGGTTACTGCAATGTCAGTATGCGCTTTTGAATGATTCGGGAAACTGTTTTCAGTTTTCGTGGCTCAAACCGAGTACAGTCCAT
The DNA here is from genome assembly GCA_036023855.1 of Gadopsis marmoratus. Lineage (NCBI taxonomy): Eukaryota > Metazoa > Chordata > Actinopteri > Centrarchiformes > Percichthyidae > Gadopsis > Gadopsis marmoratus. The sequence continues at coordinate 12,996 of JAVQJF010004938.1, forward strand.
GTCATTTGAATGTTGGCAGGGGATTATATAGATTGGTAAAAAGCTTTCCAACAACAATACATATTTAATTATAAAAAACTGAGTCCACACAAAGCTGAAAAACTGATTAAACTGAGCTGAAGTGAGAGAGGAAGACACAGACAGGACAAACACAGCCACTTACTGCCCCTGTGGTTCACTTTAATCTAAAGCATATTGAGTTTACCTGTACTGAAATGCACTCTATATTTAAAATAGCCTTGTCAACTGTAGCGAAAAGTACAGAACGGAGAGACTGAGACAGAGACGGAGACAAAGCAGAGGCAGATCAATTTACAGCATGACTGTATATATGACTTTTATAACTTGGAAGGTGACGGACAGCGAGCAGGAGTGAGAATAACATAAAATAAAAGGACAATAAAGGAGGACGAAGAGGGAGTCCGGAACAAAGATGACAGAGAAACACTTGAAGAGGCTGGGACCGACAGAAAGACATAGAGGGAGCGTCAAACAGTGATAAATAGAGTTATGAGGACAGTGGTGAAAGAAGTGTGAGGCACAACGCGGTAACTCCTGTTGTCTCCATGAAGGAAGGCAAGCAATGTGTGATGCCAGAATGTGGGTGATTACTGTAGCACTGTAACCTACTTTATGCGGAGCTCAGGTGGCCTTGGGCATGCACCCCTGCCTCCTCCCCCTCATCTCATTCACTCTGTCTGACACACACACACACACACACACACACACACACACACACGCTCTCGCCGACTGTTGGAGAAGTGTGTCAGGCGGTCTCTTGGGGCTCATAACTGTTTATCCGTATCGTAAACAACAATTCAGTGTTCATTTTCAAATTGGTCACAAAAGTGGAACCAATCCCTCTGGAAGGCATCCAGAAAATTGTTAAAGGTAAAATACACCCAGAAATAAAACATTGGCCAACACTGACCATACTTACAAGGGCAGCCAAGCAGTGACTTATTTCTGTACTGTGTTTTCAACAAAATAATAATCGTCCAGGGTGTCCTTCTTTAAGAGATGGCCCATGCATAAAACTTAATTATATAGCCATTTTCAAAGTCTTACAAAATGCTTCACGGTTACAAATAAAGGGATATAAGTGCATATCAAACAAACATGAAAGGAAACATATGCAGCATTGTTAAAAGCAATCTACTGAAAGGATCAAGGGAGCGTCACTAAAATGCCTTAGTGAAAAAATTGGTCTTGAGACAAGAAAAGAAAAGTTGAATTTTGAATCATAACCAAGATCTCAAGATGTGAAATTCTCACTCCCGTTGTTTTCATCATCACTTTAGTGCGAGCAACAGACCTAAATTTACCAGTCACAGTCTCGTAAAGTGCTTCAATCAACAAACATTTTAGTCATTATTCCCAGGATGAGATTAATGCATGAGGAAAAAGACAATTTGTCACCTCAGGTCGTAATAGTAAAAAAGTTTCCCGATAACTGAGCAGCTCCGTCCGCTGCTATAGTGGAGGAGCTAGTGGGCGAATCAGTGACAGATCTGTGGTGATAACTGTTGACATGCAGGAGAGAGAGAGCGAGAGAGAGACAGTGTTTTGGCAGAGGAAGAGCGAGGATAATATTGCCATAGTACTGGGGGCATTAGAGAGTCATTACTGTCCATCACCATGCAAATGCAGACGTGTTTAAGTGGAGATGAATAGCCTCATTGATGGTGAAGGCTTGTTATGGTAGATCTGTTTGGAAAAGCGGCTACGGGGGGGGGGGGGGTCCTATTTCAATAAATATTTGATGGTCGCATGTGTGTTTGGTGGTGGGAGTGTGGTTATTTATATGTGTGGCCATAAAGTGTTTGGAGCGTAAAGAGAAAGAGAAAGGGGTTTTAAATTAGGAAGATCATCACTTTGTGGGGAAATCTTACTTTCTTCATCTGCATCATTCTTTCCATCTCATTTCTTATCCTCTTGACTGCCGTTTTTTTTCCGTCCATCTCTCAATCTCTCCCTGTGAAAGCTGAATGAGGGGATGTATTGTAGGCTCAGCAGTATCGGGGCCAGCCAAGCTCATCTGAGAAAAGTTATTTGTTCCTTTATTACGTCCTCAACATGGGAGAAGAAAGTCAAACAGTGTGCAAAGGAAAGTATATCCAGCTATAAATACCCACTCGCTTCTTCCCACTTCTCCATGTTATAGCACAATAAGCAGTGAATTCATGTGAGTTTACAGCTACACTGACAAGTTCAATTTATTTTGTGAATCTGCTCTTTTGAAGTTTGATTTAGAAGGAAGAACATGAGTCGTGATTCTTAATGTCCGGTTCATTTATGTGGAGGACAACTTAACAGACGGTAGCCCACATACCTGTGTATGTTTGCAAAAAAAGTGCTCTTTCTAAATGAATTGTTGCAGGATTTTTTATTTTTTTTGCTTTCTCACCTGATCTGTCTGTGCTCTGCTCTGGCTCCAGCCAAGCTTTTCTTTGAGACCTATAATAGAGGTTGAGTGGATCATCATCATTCATGGTCGTGACTGGGGAACAAGCGACATCATCATTAATTGCTGGCGGGGCATCCACTGCCTGACTCAGCACCTCCGGCCTCCATGATCTAAATTCAAGAGATTGCCCTGACTATAGGCAGACCTTCAGTCGAAACTTTTCAAAATGTCATCATCATGTTTTTTTGGGCTACTAGAAAAGCGACCTTACATGACATTTCATTTACCTGCTCATTCCTGTTCGGAGTCACAGAGAAGGCCGGAGCCTGGTCCTGCAGATATTTGGTAAAAATATCAGTCACACTCACATTCACTCACGTCTTCCACTTACCTTCATATAGGACCTAGACTGTGGAAGGAAATCGGGGGCCTCCTGAGGAAACCCCCTTCAAATTCCACACAATAACCACTTTAGAAATCAAAGCCAGAAAGAACCATGATGTCAATATGCAAAGCATGTATGCGTAAACCATATTTATATATAAATCATCTCTTGCTGCTGTTTTTCCTGAGCAACAGTAGCTCCTGTTATTTGTTGTTGAGCACCTTGTCCAAACTGTTCAATGTCCTCTGTGGATGTTTGTTACAGAAGATCTAATGCATCATCCAAAATCAATTTTCAAAGGGTGGCTTGATTTCTATGCCCAGTTAACTATTCTGATATTGAAGCATGCAGAGGTGACAAGTCAGCAACAGACAACTAAAGTGGTTGTGACAGGTGAGCAAAAATGAAAGATTGCTGACAGCTGTGATTAATGTACTCTTCAATTGATACACAAGGCTGAGCCTGTAAATCTGATGCTTTTAATGAGGCCGTGCATCTGTTATTAATACAAGCTTAGAGAGAGACTTGACATGTGAGTAAGGAATTCATTTACTTTCTAATAGAGTTAGCAAAGGTTTTAAACCTGAATGAGTGTTGTTTTATATTGATGGTAGAACGGTATCTACAGGGATCAGGTGTTCAAAGTTTTGCCAAAGTTCGCTTCTGCCAGACACATAGACGTGATGAACAAAATTCTTTTCCCCCAGGAATTCATCGTGGGCGTTTTGGTAACAGTATGCACTGTACGAGACCCACGAGACCAGAGATGACATACGCTCTTTAGATCTACATTTTAAATGTCCGGATAAAGATTACATTTTCCACATTGTGTATGTCCTGCTTCATTTGTTTCATGAGTTGTACAAACCTTAACTGTGACATAAGTATGCCTGTAATCACATGCTTTTACTCAAAGTGTACACAGCGTGAAGCACATGAGTTTCTTTCTTGCACTCTTCACTTCTTAAAGTGTGGTAAAAATAGTTTCGTAATAAAAAAAAAGATGCGTATTCTAATTTGAGATCACTTCTCAAGTTTCCTCTCTAAGTAAGGCTCCTGAGCAAAAGTCTGAAAGTGCCGACATAACATATTCTGCACTCCTCTCCCAGGAAAACTGTGCCACCTGTACCGCCTACAAGCTGATGAATTGGACAAGTGGTTTTAGCTTTGCACCTGCTCATAACTCTTTAAGTTTTAAAAGTGTGTGTGTGTGCCCTGTAGTATCAGTTTAGTCATCAGTCAATGATGCTCTCACAGGAATCTAGCAATAATCAAAGTTACTATTATTGATTAATTCCAGAAGGCATTTTCATCTGAACAGGGTAACAGGGCAATGACCTGAGCCACGATAGACGTTGCAATGGTAGTTGTGGGTTTATAGAAGGGCAGACTAATTACTCTATACACTATATCCAGGGATGCATGTATGCTGTGCATACCCAAAAAAAATAATGTTTGAGCAGAGAATGTGTGTGGTGTTGACATGGCTACTGAGGCAATTAGCAAGCTAATAAGATGTGTTTAATATCTGTAGTACACACACACACACACATACACACACACACACACACACACACACACACACACACACACCTACACACACACACATACACACACACACGCCCAAATCTCCATCCTGCAGTAAAGAAGTTGCCTTTTTTTTCTTTCATATTTTTCACTACTACAACTACCTGGAGTTTCAGGAGAGTGAAATTCAACTTCCCAGAAGAAAGCACTGTCAAGCTGTCGTGTGATTATCTGAAGCAAAGACACATCCAGCCTCTTGCTAAAATGAAAATCCTGCTTGTTATTCACTTGACTCCGTTGCCCTGGCATCATGTTGCATATGCAATATTTTGCTACTACAGATTGAAATGTCCAACAACAAAAGGAAAATGATCCAGGCTTTTGCAGAATCATCAATTCTGAACTTGTGTTTGGATCAGAAGATCCTTTACCCTATTTTGTTAAATACAGGTGTGTCATTTTGCTGTGTGGACATGTAAAAGAGACCTGATTCCTGTTTTTGTTTGTTTTTGCAGGAACCTTGGAAAATCAGGACTCAGAGTATCTTGCTTAGGACTGGGTGAGTAGACTCTGCGACCTGCTTCACTACCCATAATGATTTTCTCCATCAGGTCTTACTTAGAAACAACAACACAAATTAGACAGACTAAACAAACAATAATAAGTCTTTTGTACTTAAGTCACTTGACATTCGATAAAAATAAAAATAACAACATTACAGTGAAAATTGGTCAAAAGCTATTAGGTTCAGCCTGCTTACTTATTAAATCAGCAATTTTACTGTGGTAGTATGACATATACATATATACATACACACACACACACACACACACACACACATACACAAACGTACCGGCATACAGGTGGTATACTTCCAGCAGTGGTTTTTGTAGTATAAACCTGCGTGTGTGTGTGTGAGTGTGTGTTGCCATGTCAATGTGGGTTGCTGGTAAAAACTCTTCACTTCTCATACAAGAGAGTCAAAGCCACCCCCAACTCAGCTTCAATATTTAGTATGAGAGTGGGAAGAAGAAAACACACACATATACGCACACACACAGAAATACCTATTCCTGTCACCACGGAGAGCTCTCAAACAACAGAGGTGTGTGTGTGTGCGTGTGTGTGTGTGTGTGCACGTCTGTATTGTTTCTCTCTTTTTCTCGTCCACAAAAATATTAGCTCTGTGTTCTCCATTTCTGGGAGAAGTCCTGCATCGAACACACGGGCAGAGTTGGACAAATAAAATGCAATAGAAGCCAAGAGGAGGGACACTGCTATATACACATCCAGACAAACATTACAGTGACACCTGTAGCAGAATACATACACTGTATCAAGGCATGCAAGATTATCAAGGTTGATGCAGTTTCACCATTGTACAGGAAAAATATTATGGTCATGAAAACATATGTTTTACTAATTTTACTAAAGTCACTGCTAAGGCAAAGTAGAAAACCTACAATGCTATCACTGGCCTTTTCCTATCACAATTTCTTGTGGAAAAGCGCATATGCTGTTTCAGTTATAGTAGCTGCACTCTAATATAATTTAAAAACCATTTATAAATATAGCAATCAGCCATATGTTTATGGCTGATTGCTATATTTATATCTCGTTACAATGGCACCTGTCAGTGGGGGGGGGGGTATATTAGGCTCCCAGGTTGATGTGTTGAAGCAGGAAAAATGGGCAAGCGGAAATATGTGAGCAACTTTGACAAGGGCCAAACTGTGATGACTAGACGACTGGGTCAGAGCATCTCCAGCACTACAGCTCTTGAGGGGTGTTCCCAGGCTGCCGGGGTCAGTACCTACCAAAAGTGGTCCAAGGACGTAGACTGAAAACGTCGCAGTTTGTTGCATATGGGGACCGGTGTAAGTCTGATCGGTGAAAGTCATAAATCTTCTCCGGAGTCCACTCCAAATCCATAAAATTCTACTTAGCAAAGAAATTAGTATTTGTTTAAAAACATAACATTGCTCAACATAAGTAGAATCAAAATATAAAAACACGAATCAGATGATACATTTTGACGAGATTCTGTGTTTGGCCTAAATAAGGTAACTGAAGTTGTTTTGGTACTTTCTTCATGCAACACAGATGTTTTTAATTCTAGACTTTTACACATATTTCTACAGAATTGTTCACACTTTGATTAGATTTCATTGCATAAACCCAAGTCAACCAAAAGTACAACATGTCAAGAGGTACCGTTAGCTGTACTTCAGTACCAGACCTGCAGGATCCTCTGGATTAGATAAAACACCATCTTCAGCCTTCTCCCTGCTCGAGGGCTCAGATCAGCAACCATCCACTAAATTGGATCAAACCTCTAGTTCTCGTGGGAAGCGAGCTTTAGCCAGCTTAGAGAGGCTGACCTTCACCAGGATGTTTTGTGTCCACAAACAGACGATACTTCAGCCACAGTTTTACGGTACAGGAGTTTTTGGTCAGCAGTGGTAGAAGAGGGGGAGGTGAAATTATATCCTGCACAAGAAGATGATCATGATTTGTGTACCTTCTTTAGCCTGTTTCTGATTATTTGTCAACACTCCCAATTTTAAGCTGCCTCCTGTGCATTTCCCCTATAACTGCTACAAATGATCAAATCAACTTTAAGTCGTCCGTGCTGACTAAGATTCCTCATATTATGGAGGAGCTCTTGCTAATCTCATAGGGAGACATCCCTCTTACATGTCTTTCTTTTTCTCTGTTGTAGTTTTCAGCATCTCCAGCTCTTCTGTTTACCAGCTAAACCCAATCACCACATTTGGCACAAGACACCACCTGCTTTTAGCATTGTGAAGCATCATTTGTAATGCTTGACATTAAATATGACGGAATAGCACAGGTCATTTTAAGTTTTTATTTCGACTTTGACAGGCCTGACCTGATTGGCAACATCCCCACTTTTATTCATCCTAAATACATGGAAGGGACCTTAATGTTATAATGTTAAAACATATCGTCTGCTCTGTTGGGTGCTGTAAGTGAGTGCAAAGGGCAAATGAAAGCGATGATGCGTCATTTGTGACATTTAACATTGAACACTTGCATTGTAACATCATGATTTTCCTCGTTTTCATTCATGCAGATAAATTAAGATTGAGATCACTGCTTCTGATGCACAGCAGCAGCAACCCCAGCAATGTTAATTTCCTTTTGTAATGATTTTAATTGTTATACATTGGTTTGCTGATCATCTTTCCTGCAAGAATATTTTAATCTAACAAGAGACTAAGCTGGTTAAATATATTTGTGAAGCACCATGAAGTTGAACCAAAATGATTTGATGCAGTGTCTTTGATAGATAACATCCATCTTTTTGGTGCCATGTAGTTTTTCAGGGAGTAATGTCTGTCTCTGAGCGCTGCCCCGGGTGGTTCAGGGTAGACTCAGAGGTCTGACTCAAACTGGCCGAGCTGCACGGTGCAGAAAAGGTCAGCATAATGCCAGCTGCCTGCCACATGCTGCGCCCAGGGCGGACATGATGCTGGCAGGGGAGCGAAGGAAGAGAGAGGGCAAATAGCAGGATGCTAAATGGTGTTTCACTGTTTAACTTCAAGGAACAGTGCCAAGATACATGAGGATGTTGTGTGTGTGTATGTCTGTGTGTGTGGGCATATATTATCACAATCCTACCTTAACCCTACAGAAAAATGCACACAATTAAACACAAACTCATATATCTGACAGCGCAGTAGACAGGCAAATTAATAAAACACACATTCAGTCATGTTAAATTGTGATTGTGTCATTTGTTGCTGGTTGTGTGAACCACAGCCAGAAGGAGATGTGAGTGTCGCAGGAGTCTGTCTTTTTAAGAGTCAATCTGCAACTGCATGATGATGCCCTGAGAGAAACACCGTCTCACCATCACCGGCTTCATTTACATAATAGTTTAATAGGTTCAAGACCTCTTTTTCACTTAAGTTTTTTTTCCCACAGCCTGCTTTTCGCATGGAAGGGAAGTTCACATGAAAACATTAGATTAAAATAGACACTTTAAATGTTTAATTAGTTGTGTATGAAATTATTAACTTTGCTCGCTGGACTACCCCTGCACTGTGCACTCAAGACCCAAAGCTGCATTTACAACTTGCATTCTTGGCCAGATCAATTTCTCATTTCTATTACTATTTCTAAGATCAGTTTGCAATTCATTTCCCAAAAGGTATGGTGCCGTGTATGAAGAGATCATTAATGGACCAGCACCACTTGTACCACAGTACCACTTAAATGCTTTAATTGGCTGCACAATGTGAAAAAACCATTACTTTGCTACACATTGCTATTAAATAAGTGACTAGGCACAGTTTTGAGCCGCTGTATACCCTTTTATAAGTCTCTATTTGAAGAAATGATCATATGCATAGTTATTGATTTATCCTGCTATTAACATTTTGCTGTTGATTTAAAATTTTAATTGAATTTGAATGTGAGATCTTTGATTCTTTCCAATCAATTATAATGTTCAGCATAATGGATCTTTTTCTAGTTGGCTTCATTTAAGACAAAGAAATGTACTCACACTCCCCGCCATATTTAAATTAAATGTGTGTAACTGATGAATTAATAGTTGTGTTAATTCAAATCTCTGGGGAGTTTATTTTTCTTACCAATGCTGACTCTTTGTGTTGGGTTCATTTTCTGTGTGCTAATGTAGAGAGAGAATCACAATAAGGCGGGTAGATTAGTATTCCACACATTATCCCAGGAGCAGAGTGCAGGACGGAGGGAGGGGTGATGAGCTGAGAACAGGAAAAATGAAGAGGAACGCGAAGGGGAAAGAAGTGACTCCTGCCTTGGCAGTTTTGCCTTTGCCAGTCTCCATCTCTTACACTCTGCCTTTCTCTCCATGAACTGAGCTGTCTCTCTCATCCTCTCCATCTTGTTCTCCTCTGTCTTTAACCGAACTCTTCCATATCTCCTCGCTTTAATGTCGAGACAGGAAGAGGAAAAACAAATGTTAACATTTGAGATAACAGAAATTGAAACAAGAGAAAAAAGGTCTTTCTTTCACTCTTGCTATTACTATTCTGTTTCATTCTTGCACTCACCTTAACTTCCCATCTTTTCTGACTCTTCCTCCCCCTTCTCTGTTCCTGTGGGTATTGTCCTCCCAGGGCCCAGCTGCTGGTACGAGCAGTTTGTTGTTCGGTTAAAAGAGGTTGGATAGAGGTTAGCTCTGTTCTTTGGCAAGATCAAGAGGGCTATCACACACACACACACACACACACACACACACACACACACAGTTGTGCAGATCCAACAGGCAGAACCCCCCCCCCCCTCAGAAAAGCATTTGACATTTGCAGATGATATTCATTTTTTTAATTGTACACAGTAAATGTAAAACATCTGCTCCCTCTTTTTCCTGGCAGGATCTCTGGCATGCTCGCTCTGAAATTGACTGTTAAAATTCAATCTCTTGTTTATGAGCATAATAGCCAAATTCTGAGAGTCAATTCAATATTAGTTATTTCCATTCCACTAACCATAAAGAAACTCATTTCACATTCCAGCAAAACATGATTTAATATCAGTTCAATTTACATGCATCTGAAAAAGTCACATACTGTGTAACAACCTTCTCTGTCTACAATATAAGAACCTCTCACAATTTAATTGAAACCGAATTGATTTATTAAAAAACTGATTATCCCTGGAGAGAGGCATGGAGGGTGGATTAATTGATAAGTGAAGCGATTAGTGAAGTCATCATTGCCTCAGCACAGGCAGTCTGCTGAAAACAGGGAGGTATGCAGTGGCTTCACTGTCAGCACACACACACACTGGTTTCAGCGATGCTAATTGGTTGTGGATAACGGATAAACAGTGTTTGTGTGTGTGTGCGTTTGCATGTGCGAACCCATTTTAATTGGCTGACAAAAGGAAAACAAAAAGGCGATGCAGAAGTTCATGATCAGCATTACCTGAACCATCATATGTGAACCCATGACGTTTCCCCTGGCCTCTCACACCACACACATGCCACAAACTACCCAGGTCCATATATTTTGCTGAATGCTTGCTGCACTGATGCAGCGCTATTGCTTGATGAATTCTTAGTGGTTCTCCCAGAAAATCCTGCAGTGTGGAAAAGACAGCAAGAGGATGAACCTCTGTGTGCTGCCACTGTGGTACAGAGTGGACCAACATGTATTACAGCCTCTTTCCCTCTACCTCTCCAACACTCTGTTTTCTACTTTCTACTTTAACCTCATCCTTTACAATCTTCAGCGATCATTTTTAAACATAGGTAGAACTGCACAGAATGGGAACACAACAGTATGAAAACCTGTGTACTATGATGCAATTAAATGTAAAAGCTTATTATTTTCATTTTCTGTTGGCACTGTGTCAGAAAGAAGATGATTAGACTTTGAGATCATTCGTGATGCTGTTTTCAGTTGCACTCTTTTCGCTTTTTTGTCAACCTGGCAGCCAAAACCATAGTAATATGTTATTTTATATGCTGTGTTGCTGTGCAAGTGTTTATATTGTTTTGTCGACCCCCTGTATGCCGCAGCCGAAAGAGTAGACAGAAATAGAAATAGATATACTGTAACAGTACAGACGAAGGCGATTCAAGGTATTGCTTAGAATAAATCAATAGCACTTCAAAAGGTAGTACAGGAGACACGGCTATGCAACAGAACTGGAAATGGGTGCAAAGGATAATGTGTGTGTGTGTGTGTCACAATAAGATAGTGTTTCTTTGTGTTTGTGTGTATATATATAAAATACACAGACACGCAAAGCAATGACAAACAAAAAAGTGCTCTGTTAGAAAATGTCAAAAAAATGTTTTCCCACGAAATAGATTTAAATGGGTTCCTTCACAACAAAACACAATCTAAAAACTTTTATTTAATGATAATGACGCATCCTGGTGGCAGGCCTGTCAACCCTCCTGTTTTTCCTTCTATTCCGCCGTCCTCTCCTTTAAATATTTTCCATAGTTTTAATAATAATAGGCCTAATGAAAAAACAAGTTGGCAGTGTTTCCCTACGGTACAGCAGGTGGCAGTATGTAGAACATTAGCTGTACAATGGTCTACCAGTCAACCCAGAGAAGAAGAAGACGAAGAAATAAGGATGACAGTGAACAGGAGCGGAATGGAGATGCAGTTGTACCTGTCAAAAAAGCTAAAACTCTATGCAAGCACTTACCCAAATGGGAGGAGATTGTCTCTTATTGAATGAAAAGTAAAGTCGGGCAAACTCATGCTTTGTGTAAAGTGTGCAATTCAGATTTTAGTCTTGCACTCAGCGGGAAAAGCGACATTAGCCAGCTGAATAATCTTCCAAGCACAAGAGGCACAAAACACCCTGTCAATGACTACATTTGTGACAGGAAACATTTCGGAGGCAGATCAAGTGGCCAAAGCTGAGATGAAGAGGTCAATGCTTTGCACCAAAAATAATGTGGCCTTCAGCTTATGTGACGATTTCCACCGTAGTGTAACAACTGTCAATGAAATGAATGCATCATGTGTACTTACTCATTCAAGTAATACATACTGCAAATAAGCATATATGTCCTGAATGTATACACCCTTATGTGTATTTACATGGTAAGGGTTGGTTGGTGGGAGCTGCCAGAAAACCTCCCTTATTTTAAAATTCCAATGTTGACAGGTATATACTGTATATACATATAACCAAACTGTCCATGGTTCAATTTCAGATGGGTACCATTCTCCCCATGATTTTATACTGTTTGCAATCATACAGAGGCAAGACTGCCAAAAAATGCATTATTATATATATATATATATACAGTATATATATATAATTAATTCACTATTACATATAACTCATTATTATTTGACTGTTAGCTCTTTAAAATGCATTTCAGTAGATGATGAGGATATACTTTTCCATATATAAGCCAAAGTCAAACTATGATTTGCCTTTTTGCGTGTCTCAACTGGATAAACCTCTATTTCTCAAGCATAACCAGCGCAGAGATGTACTGTGCCCTTTCATTGGCACTGGAAACTAATCTAACGGGAAAAACAGTATGACTCAGCCTTTCTATCTGTAGGCAGACATGCTGAAATGCTGAAAAAATGCTGAAAAAGAGAATTAGGAGGTCAGTTAAACTGAGACACCAGAGAGAAATGTTTCATCTAAATGTGTGCCATCTATCAGGCCAGCAGGCACAGGACTGAACAATCGGGTTGAAAGGACTCACGCAACGCTGAAAAACTAAATGACACCTCTTGCCAAATCTACAAATCTCATTACTTTCTCACTCCTTATTCCCCACATTTTATTTCTCTATTACTTCTGCTCTCCTAATTTTCTACCTTGTTCAGTTGGGCTCATGTCAGTTTTGTCTATTCGTACAATATCACCATAAAGGGAAAATAGAAAATTGTAACTCAGAAGAAAAGATTGAGGACAGTGAAGTGATCAATTGAAAGGACCGCCTGATGTCTCTTTGTAGCTTTTTATATAAATGTTACAGACTCAGTTACTGTTGAATTGAACACCTTTAGGAAGAAAGCACTGCAGGTTTCTCCGATTTACTCTTGTTGTAAAGCAACATCAAGCACCACTTCCGGCACTTTCCACCAGCAGCTGCCAGTAGAAAACAAAGAGCTGCTTAGCGCTCGCAGGGCCTTAATTTCCATAAAACAGAAACCTCAGTTGAACCTATAAGAGCGGTGGCCTTGACATTAGAGCTCTGCAGGGTGTTCGTCCCATGCTGAGCTTCCGGATCACAAACGAAGCTCAGAGCCGCGGCAGGACATCGTTAGCTGTGATTACAATTCCACCACACTGGAGGCAGCTGAAAGGGCTGATTTAACACGCACACACACACACAGATGTACACACTCATACATGGACCCTAACACACACACACACACACACACACACAGACAAACTTTGCATACATGTGTGGAAAACACCAACATCAAGCACATACTGTATAATAAGGGCAAACTGTAATTACTATATTGGAAGTGCAATGAGGTTGTCATGGTTACTGGTATTAACAATGCCCAAAAGCAACTTTTACCACTGGTGATTACTGTCATTTCTGCCACCAGCCCTCTGCAGAAAAAACTTTGATTATGGTTCTGCTGATGATGCATGTTGAGAAGCGCAGCTTAGATATCATCATTATCTACCAACAGATCCAATTTATCCTCAGGGCGTCATCTGTGAGTTAAACCTCAGTGGAGCTGATGGTATTGCAATGTATGGAGTAATGAGCTCTATTGTATCCCAAGATCCTGCCTGTTGAAATGCGCAGATGTTTAAGTGCCATTTCATCGTCGCCCATCTCAGAGGTACAGTACATCAGTTGGGTTATGACAGTCGAGCAGTGGCGGTCAGCAGAGTCAGAGGAGGATTTGTCTGTTGAGTCGGTGTGAAATTGTGGAGCACAAGGTGAGTGAGGGACGGAAAGACAGAAGGATTCAACAAAGAAATAAAACAGACAGCAGAGAGAGCAGTCTTATTGCCTGAAGGGAATTAATAAATATCCCAACAAAGACAATACTTGATTAGCTGCAGGGGTTGCATTATTCTTCTCATCATTATTAGAAATAAATTCTCATAGAGGGAAGGCTAAAAGGCCATGGCTTCTTCTACTAGTTGAGAACTAAAGAAATGTTGACAGTCTCACACAACAGCACCAAATACATGGGCCTAGTACAAACTGAAGTAGAGCTATGATACTCAACTTTGGCTATCAGAAATAATCAATATTTATATTAAGTAAATAACATTAATTTCACCACCCTTGAAAAAGGGAAAAAGATAGCCAATTAATTCATTCAGTCTAAAGGTTGCTACTGAGTTCTTGACTCGTGTACAGTGACTTTAAAACTTAATACACACAAATCACATAGCCAGGGGCCCACTGGCCCGGGACAAGGCAGCAAGAGGCAACAGAAGAACAGAGGCAAAGAGCGATCTTAGAGAGACGGTGATTTTAGGGCATCTTCTTGCTTTATAGTCTTCTGTAAAAGGGACGGCGATGTCGGCGGCACAAAGCTTTACACCACCCACCTTAGATTTATTCTGTCCTAACTAATTTCTTTGTTCCAATTTCTTCCTAAAGAATACATTTAAGTAATTAAATTCATCACATATCTAATGCTTCCAAATGAATAGTGTGGCGTTCTCTGCTGCAGAACGATTCCAAACACCTAACAAAGACGGTCACAGACAATGTTTAACCAGGTTTAAAGGCTAATTATTACAACATGTTATGATAACAACACCCATTCACATTTACCATATTCTGTATACAGCTCTGGAAAAAATGAAGAGACCGCTCCAAATTTTCCAAAGTTAATTTTACTCAAACAGATACCTATAAATAGTAAAACCAGAGAACTCAAATCAAATCAAATCAAATCAAATTTTATTTATATAGCGCTATATCATAACAAAGTTATCTCATAGCACTTGTTAATATAGAGCAAGTTCAAGCCAACTCTATATCTACAGACCCA
>JAVQJF010004944.1:0-75362 GCA_036023855.1 Gadopsis marmoratus
TTCACTGAATGAAGAACTGATACAAGGACCAAACCTCATAAACACTTTGCTGGTCCTCATTCGCTTTCGCCAAGAACCAATTGCCATAATGGCAGACATAGAGGGCATGTACCACCAAGTTAGAGCAAGCGAAGAAGATTCAAACTGCCTTCGGTTCTTGTGGTGGCCTAACGGTGATCTCAAACAGAAATTGACAGAATACAGGATGACTGCGCATCTGTTCGGTGCGACATCTTCGGCGAGTTGTGCTACCTACACTCTGAAAGTTACAGCAGAGAATAACAGCAAGCGGTTTTCTGAAGAAGCCGTGGACACAGTCAATACTAACAGTGGAGATTTGGAGTGTAGTACTCAGTGCCACAATGTATTCCTTCATTACTCTTTATTTATTTATTTACTTTTTTTTACTTTTTATACTGTACAGACTGTACAGTGTGGCAGCTGATCACTTCTACATACCATTTCTGGTACCCATAGATGACCTTTTGAGGGAAGGGGTGTTGCACGCTGCTGCTCCATGAACTTGTAAGTCTTTAAAACCCTGTTCCTTTATGTGTCTCTCGCAGCACGTATAACTGAACGAGGGTCTGACAAGCCTGAAGGTCACATTCTCTCCCATTGCTTTGTTTCTTTTTGTGCACCTGAATTGTATTATTATTGAATAAAACTGTAAACACTATGAATGTTCTGTTATTATTTTACAATATTTGACCTGATCAGGGGTTGATGTGAGGAAGGACGGCAGGGGGTGTCATCCTCTGTGACGGAACACTTAACTTCATCCCTCTTTTAAATAAAGCGTCAACAAATGTGGTACTTCATCCTGCAGGCTTTGAATAAGGCTTGCCAGATTTACAGGGCTACCCGTACTTGGTAACGCCACGTAATTCACTTGTTATTGTGTCAAACAACACAAAAGATTCTTTCAATGCTACTTGATATTGCATGGGATATTCAATTACTAAGAGATGTCATGATGGCAAGAAAACTATAAAAAGTCAAAAAGAAAATAGCTGGATGCTTTTTCTCGTGCTAATTTTGTATGGAAACTTGATTAGTCCATTGCCTGCAGTCGCTCTAGGTTTCTGTGTATTGTACTCCCTGGCAGCAGAGGTGCTCCCTAAAGATTCATTTTGCCTGGTCTGCAAAATATTTAGGAAGATGTAGGGAAATTGGGTGACCTGGATGTCAATATGTTAGTATTGATCAATATGATGGAGTGAAGAAGAACGAAAGGAAACGCACAGTTTCCTGTTTGAGAGTAACAGAACAGAAGCATCAATTGAAAATATTAGCTTAGTGATTCTGACAGTTAAATGTAGGCTATTTGTAAAATGTAAATGGATTAAGTAAAAGATTGGTACTGGCATGGAAGATCTTTTTGTATGACTTAAAATTCACATTTCATGTTTGTCAGGATTGGAAGAAGAGTGACTATGTTGTAAGGTCACAAAATATACCCAACAAATAATAAAAACACGAAAGCGCAACATGGCAAAAGTTAAAGTATCTCATCGATACTGTAGCTGATCATGAACAGCTCCCATTAAAACTTAACAGTAGCTGTGTGAAAAGAAGAAAATCTTAAAATTGAGAGCCCCTGGCTATTTCCTAAATATCAGCACAGTAACATGGTCATTCTTTGTAGCTTATTACTTGTATATAGGACTGCACCTAATAGTTATTTTCACGATTTATCGTTTAGTCTATAAAATGTCAAAAAACAGTGAGAAACGCTTGTCACAATTTCCCAGAGCCCAAAGGGACGTCTTCAAATTGCTTCTTTTGCCCAACAGACCAAAACTCAAAGACTTTACTGTCATCCATGACAAAGAAAAGCAGCAAATCCTCACATTTAAAAAGCTGCTACCAGCAAATGTTTTGCTTGAAAAATTACTGAAACGATTAATCGATTATCAAAATAGTTGGCAATTAATTTTTTTTCAATTGACTAATCGATTTATCATTGCAGCTCTAGTTTGTATACCGACTGAAAAGATTCTTGTTCAATGTAATGTAATCCATTAGTATAATATTTCCAGTATTAATGTAAACTGCAAACATCTACTGTATATTCTACAAGTCCTAAGGGACAATGGAGATTATGTAGCCAAACAGCTGTCTCTCTTTGATAAACACATTCACATGTAAAGGACAGTGTGATGAAGCAATGCTTGACTCAAGGATAGTAATAAAATGAAAAAAAATTAAAATAAGTTCAGTCAGAACTGAGAGTTGAGGAACAAATGCACTCTTTTGTGAATTTAGGCCTGTCAATATAACTACTTTAATGGACAACATATTGAATGAGGAATAATGAAGATAAACAAAATTATTGTCATTTAAACACCATTTTATGCCACTGAGAAAATCATGATGTAATAGCATAATAATGCAAGAAGAGCAACTTTTCAAAGAGCATTGCACTTTTTATTCTTGAGAATATTCAGACATCGGAAATGGAATGTAAAACAAAAAATTGTATATCCTAAATAAATAAAACTACACAGCCAAAACAATACTGGCTCGTTCCCTCATTCGGCATAAACCCAAAATGTTCCGACAGCTGCATCCATTTTGGACTTATTCTTCCAAACATTCACGCTGAGATCATGCAGTCATCGGGAAAAACACCTATTGGCGTCTAGTAACACGTTATCTTTACTTCACCTCGGTTGATGTGTGTGGACGAGAAACTCAGACACAGAGGGCAGACGAGAGGACAGAAGCAGCTCCGGCAGAAACGACAGCAAAATGTGTCTCAGTATAGGTTTTTTCTGTTAATTCGGCCTAAGTGCTGTGAAAATAATCGGGGAAACCCTGAGTGTTTATTCTGACATCACGTCGGCTAAAATGCTCTTGACATTTTTATGTCAACAATTGTAATTTCGATAAGTATTCAGTAACGTAATTATCGCGGCAGGCCTATATGTGTGCACTAGGAAAATATAATATTTGCGGAAAATGTGAAAAGAGGTAGCACCAATGATGTTTCAGACACACACCAGATCTATTGCACTTGTTTTGACCTACACAGAGTGCCAGACACCTGCAGGATTCTGCAAAGACAGTCTCTTGATATATTAAAAAGCCGCTTGTATGACTCTCCAAGTAGTTTTAAGAGTTTACACTCATTCAACCCACCCACACACAGTAACAGTCCTGTGTGAGAGAATGGAGATGTATTAATGCAAACTAATGGTTGTCCCTACGCACGGAGTCAATCTAAAAGCTTTGATAAGCTTTGGCAAATGGTGTGCATGATGTAAGAATGATTTCCAGTTAAAGTGCAAAAGCATGTGTAACAAAGGTAGCAGACCCTTCAGAGTTGGGGAGCCTCTCTCCCACAGTCTTAGCCTTGACTGCTGGTTTACTTAGTTCATTAAAGCCAAAGGCAGTTCTGCATTTAGAGGGGTAAGAGGTAAAGACTTATCGCAAAATCTGTGCAAGTTAATACATTTATATCATCTCACATATCATAATATTACTCAACCTAACAGATAGCGTCAATGATCATAGTGGACCAAATTCCAATCGTATAATGTCCCTTAAAATAAGAATCTTATAAATTAATACTCAAAGCCAGAAAGTGATATCACTCATTGGTATTCATTCACTTTGGAAACATGCAGTCTGTAGTAAATCAAGAGTAGCTACCTCAGGTAATATACTACAGCTGCTCAGTAGATGGTGCAACATTTATGTTGCTCTGAAGACGTTGAACCTGACTGTAAGATCAGCTGGTGTTCCCTCAGTGCTGGGTACTGTTGGTCCCTTAGCTGTCATCACATTATGTTGAGCTGCTGGTTGAAATAACTGACTTAAAGAGAAAAACACAAACAACACTGAGAACGTCAATCTCTGCAGGACGTAATTACATCTTTACCTCACTTGTGGCTGGTGATGAATCAGTGGCTACCTGACAAAACTATTCACCTACATAAACACCATTATATGGGATTAGGTTAGTTTTGACACCACTGACAAGGTTGAAGAGCATGTACTATTGGCATCTGTAATACAAAACTCATCATTTCCTGTTTATTTCCCTGAATTGCGCAATAGCGAAGGTCAAAAGAAGGTGAAAGAGCAGTTTATATACTATGTGTGGGTTTAAGAGTTATTGTTAGTAAATTATTGAGTTGTCAGCTACTTCATTAGCTTAAATAAATATCCATCATACAAAAATCTCATGACAAAATTATTATAATCATGAAACAAATATTTAAATATATAATAGATCTGTAGATAGCAGATCAAATCACTTTTGCTGTGGCAGTCCAACTGGTATCTATGTGTATTCCATATGTTCCATGTAAGTAACAAAACCACATAGTCAGTAACCTCTTAAGTCTTTTCTTAAAACGTATTTCTACCATAAAGCCTTTTCTCATGTTGCTTGATTTTATTGATTGTTCGTTTGTAGGATTTATTGTGTTCATTGTGTAACTACTGGAAATGTATATGATCAGTTGTTGTATTGCCGGTGTGAAGCACATTGTAAACTTGGTTTTGGAAAAGTGCTCAATGAATAAAGATTATTATTATTATAAACGTAATAATTTTTAACTATAGTACATGTGAAGCTAATTAAAAAAATCTGGGCTATGTCTTTAATATCTCTGAACCATGGGCAATAACTGAAGCAGTAAAGCAGCACCATTAGGACGTTAACAGATACATGTGAATAGAACAAGCAGTGGTTGCAAATAATCAAAAATAGCATTAAAAAGAAACAAGCATTGCATTCTGAGAAAAACAGCAGGACTGCACACCAAACTGGAAGCTAGTCATTCATTAAGCTTTCATAAAGCTTCACAAATTCCCTGTAACACATGTAAAATACTGAAAGGCAGACTGGAGGCCTTTTCCCACTTTCTATAAAACACAAAGTATTAGTGAAAATGAATACTTACGGGTGAGTGATGGCTACCAGTACTATCTCCCCTACTGCTTTACACAGTCAGGATGTCAGGAGAAATGGGGACTTACTGTGCTTCACTCACTAATGAGCACAACACTGCTGCCTATTAGTAGCTATAAGCAATGGAGCTCAGAGCGTACCCATCATTACCAAATTAAACACACACAAAAGAATTCTTCAAGTTAAAGTCACTTCACTGTACCCTAAATGCCTCTTTATATGCCAAACTCAGCCATTGTTTGACCATAATGTATTCTGCCACAGCATCACGTAAAATTAACTTAAAGATGCACTAATCAATATTTCTGTATCAACAATGGGAGAAATGATGATGTGTAATATGAAAGGTATCACCTCACAGCAGAGAGGCAATGTTAGGACAGAAACCCCACACCAAATGAATGCGAATGTTCCTCGGCATCAGCTGGATGTGTAAATAACTGCTACACTTTAAGGATGATATACACGTCAATGTTGTGTTTTGACAACTAGTTCTGCTGCCCACAAAACGACCAAACAATGTGTTAATGCAGCTTTAAATGTTGTTGTCTAGTGTTGGTTAATGTATTAGAAGAGAAGCCAATACATTTGGTAGCGATACTGTAGCATGTTGCAGTGAGAATTTGGGTTGTGGGGCTTTTATTAGCAGCATTGTCTCACTTTACCTACATCTGCTGTCAAAGAGCAGACTCACACATATGCCAAGTTACAACACTAATAAAAAGAAAAAGAAAAAGTAATGAGGTCAGATTTTGTTCACCAAAAAAGTTGGATTACACTGGACAATGTGGTGTCATTGAAAAAGACTTTTCTTCATCTGGAATCCAAACCAGTAATGAACATGAATAATGCCCCAGCTTCAGACTGCCGTAACTATGGTCTGTAAGTAAGTGTGGGGAGATTGAGTAATACTATGATGTGGTGACTGAGAAATAATGGTAAAAGTGTAGTGGGGGATGTGGAGAGCCAGATGTCAAGAGCTAGGTCAAAAGTATCGTTCTGGACACTGTGTTGCACAAAAAAGTGACTATACCTGTGTTTGAATGTGTCAGTGTTTTACCTAATTGCCAAATTGATAAAAAATGTCTGTGTCAAGTTCAGAATTGGTTCTTTGAAGTTACAGTGACCTTTGAGTATTTGCTAGACTGGCTGTCCCATTAAGGGATAATCACAGGTCCATTTCCTTCAATAGTCCTATGTCCTCTTTACGTGTGCTCGTGCAAGCCTGCCTCCTAATTAAGGATGAGGGTCGCCTAATGCCAAAAACGCAAATGTAATCAGGCTGTATGCTGCGGCGACTGTGAATTTAAAGATGTTGGCAACATGTTTTAAAACCATTAATAGTATTTGCTAGCACACACTTTGTCAACATAACACTCAAGTGTGGAGAAAAAAAATTCTGAAACTGAAGTATATATTCCAGATGACATATTAAGTTTCTCGCTTCATATGGTTGTCCTGCCAATAAACCTGATAATCAACATACGTATGCAGCGCGCTCTTACCCAGAGCATTACCCTATGCCCTGCTGAAAATAACATGTGCACAGATGAAAAGGATGTGATGGTAATATTTACTTGTCCCCATAGCAGCAGTGAAATATACATACATCAAAATCTGTAAAAAGTAGGCCAGCGAAAAAGCCTAAGTGTGTTGTAATGCAGGCACGGCACAGAAAAGATAATATGGGGTCATTCGTGTGTTAAAAAGCTGGGAGGTGTGGGTATTTATAATGCATGTGCGCTGACTTGTTACCTTTGTGTTCTGTGATGCAGTATTCTAGTATTCTGTTGTGTTGTGTTCTACCTTTTGTTAAAAAAGAAATGTTGATCCTCACTAACCAAAAGGCGTGAAACTTTGAAAGAGGCTGAATATCTGGGGCGGAAGTGTCAGAGTGTCTATGAGCTCATGGAGATACTCTATGCATTACAACCATGAAATACTGCTTAAATGAAGCACTGCTGTCAAAGCTATCACCCCTCTCAGCGGGGCAATAAAAAACAAGCACACTGTGTGGTATACTCCTTGACATCATTCTTTGCAGCCAGCTTGACAATATTTCCTGCACACGTAAGGGAACAGCTTGCCAAGAACATCAATGGGTTTTGGACCAGTGTTTACCTTTTACAGCCCTGTAGAAGTCATAAGAATATGCAGCCAGTGATATAATCACTAACTGTTGCTGAGACAGTCGCGCTCTGCCAACCACCCACAACGCTCCCTCATTCTAATATTTGTAATCAGGAAATTCAACAAGTCACCAGTCTGTTGCTATCTGGGATAACACTTTCACGTGTTCTAAACATGTTGGCTGGAATGCAGCTGCTCTGTGAGTGCATGTGCCTGGTTGACTTTTAATGCAGGCCAGACGTTGACTTCATCGCCACAACTCTTACCGCAGTAGTTCCATCCATCCTGCTTCCCAATCCGCAAGCCAAGCCCCGCTTCCTACCATTACTCCCTGGGACTGCACATGGGAGGAAAAAGAGACTTGTATCAAATCCTAACATTTTGTAGCTACGGATGGAAAGAGGTAAAAAGACCACCGCATGCTGGAAAAAAGAGAGAGAGAGAGAGAGAACCCACACAGTTCTTTGGTTGCTTTCCATACAGAGTTTCAAAGCTACTGTTTTGGGTTCGGTTCTACGGTTAATATCATTCAGCCCAGGCATTACAGCAGAACTACAGACGCCAGATTTTCTTGTTCATCACACTGCCATTTTTTCCAAGCAAAATAACTTTCCATGCTCAAACGAAGAAAAACTATTATATAAGCATTTACAGAAAAGGTCCAAGCCAATCAAAATAAGACCATCATAGCACACTGGTAGCAGTAGTTAAGTGCAAACACTGGTTGATATTGAATTAAGTATGCATAATTCAGTAACTACTATGCAAACTACTTAATTACATTAAGACTTGATGCTACATAGAACTATAAACACATTAAAATGGCTGAAAATTAAATAGTGTAATGTGAAAGGTGTTGCTCGTAGCAGTTCCCCTCATTTCAATTGAGGTTTATTGCATTTTCCAGCTCACTGTTTGGATTTTATGACCACAACTTTACTGTTTTGGTTCACTCTCACCAGCGTTGTATTCAACATCAGCTGGTTTCAGGAAAAAAAAGGCTCCACAAACTGACTGTATGCTACCTGCTCAGCACCAAACAGCAGACATAGTGGAGCATTTAGCAGACCTAAAGAGCCAGGTGCATCCCTCAGGAGGTGGTGGTGAGGAGATAAAGAGATAAAAGCAATGTGAATACTGGGCTTGGCCAGAAACAAGACACCACATGAATGCATGTGTAAATAAGTGACAAGTTTGCCATAGCAACTTAGAAGGTTGTAATATATCAGTGGTGTGTTTTTAGCTTATTTCTGCTGTCCCCAAGTGGCCAAAAGTTAATGAAGGTTTAAGTAAATGAATAAGCTCCTGATAATATGACTATTGCATCAGCAACTTCGCAGTTGCCCCTCAACCACCATGATGCCTCCTCGGGATATTTTGTGTCTGCTCCATTAGTGAGGCCAACGCCTTGCTTTTGCAGACTCACAGTTGTTCACTAATCACTCTGCTGAGATTTACTGCCCTGTTGGACAGGTAAGTGTCAATCCTGCTCCCGTGATTACTCAGACACAACCCACGCTGTGTAGGACTGGTGGTAAAGAAGTACTTTCTCATAAATTAAATTGAATTACATGCTACGGCACAAGTTAAAATAACATTCTGAGAAATGTTTCCCCAATATAAACAATTTGGTGGCTTCTGTGATACAGAAATGCGGTTATCTAAGAATTAAGAGTACAAATGAAGGGTCATAGATTCTCATATGTATGCTGCTTTAAAAGAATGAACACAGACAATGTATGTATGTATGTATGAAACCATGCAAACAAGGATGCCAAACCACACTTGTGTTCCAGTTTTTCAGCCAGATGCTCCGCTAGCCCACGTCTGTAATCACGCAGTTGTAAAGTGACGTTCAAGATGTTCAGTTTGAGAGTTTGACAGCTGTTCTCCAATCTGCAGTCGTTTGCGAGACTAGTGTATCGCAACTTCAAGATGAGCTTTAATACACAAATACCTTCAGTACATCAATACCAGCAAGTCACAACTGGCTGAGTGCAACACTCCTAACACTTCATCCACAGGCCTTGAATTAGGATGAGATGGAAATATAGTCATAAATAGCTCTGCAACGCAGAAGTAAAGGGAAAGCCAAAAACAGCCCTGCAACTGTCTTGATCCTCCCACACAGTGGCTATGGAGTAACTGTGGTCATGACTTTGAATGACCTGTTGCATAATGATTTGAGGAGGCTACATTTTAGGACAATTTCAACTATTTATGGCAGGTATTCTGATTTCCAAAGGAAACAGCTGATAAAAATCTAGCTAGCAAAGAGGCCTAGGAAAAAGATCCAAGGAATTTTCAATAACTCTACTAAAGCAGCAACACTTGTAGCTGTAACTGGTTACTATCTGTCAGACACTCCATAGATCATGCACAAATCTGTGAAGTGAACATAGCGTAAACTGCAGGGTGACACTGGATACACCCCTTATATAATTGCAAACACAGAATTACCTCACAAGAGAAGAATGGGCCTTTACAGTGAAACTAAAAAGGAGTCCAATAAAGGCATGCACTACCACTTCTAAGAGTCAGTCAATGCAGTATAGTTTTTAGCAGGAGACGTTTGGTTTCCTAAAAGACAGCATCCCACGCTAAGAGCTCTGTTGGTCTTGGCAGAATCATCGGCTTATCACCATTCCAACATTCACATTTTCTGCTTTTGCTCTTTTTGACAGTTTATTAGTGTCTAGGATGTATTGGATCAGAGTTTTTCTTCCTGGAACTGAGTGTGCTGGTGAGAGAGAGGGAGCCATGACCTCCAGCGGTGCGACCCCAGGAAACAGGGTGGTACTGGCAGGCCTGACAGCCATCCATCACGGCCAGTGACCCACTGGGGAGCACGGCTACAGTGTGCACTCTGGCTTTCCTCTCAGCAGTGACCACTTCATTCTTCTTGAAATCCAATACACACTTATATTTAGCTTGTCCTGTCAACATTTTACAACACTGACCGGGCCAACAAATGCCCATGACTTTAGTATGAGACATAACAGATTTGTGGCTGTTGTATAAAATACCACAGTCCATGGCAACAAACTGTAACTGCTTTTCTTTGTTGTTGCAAATAACACAAAGTGGCACACTTAACGACCGCAGAGATGAACAACTAAAAAAGAATCATAAATGGAAGTCAGCTGTGGATAATAAATCGACACACTCGGGCAACAATGTTGGCATTCTACACTTACCAGTTAATATAACTTGTGCCTAGAACCTTTCACCAACTCTATCATACATCAAGGTCGGCTCACCGATTGTAAGCACCAGAATATTTCTTGGAAGTGGAGACGCTCTCTGCTGTACCAGACTTTGCATGTTCCCAGGATAACCATGCCGTAGCTCACTCAGCAGCAGTCAACACTGGCTAACATCGCTGATGAATCAGACAGCTCATCATCAACAACAGTTAACTACTTCTGATGAACAACTGATTCAGATTATAAACTCTCAGCCAGATTAAAGATGAACGAAACCAGCAAAGATTCACATTGGAGAAGCCGATGATGAATAAATACATTTTGGGCATTTTTGCTTTCAAAAGTACTTAAATGATGACCGATTATCAAAATCGGTGCCAAATTATTTTCTGTCAATCAACTAATCGTTTCAGCTGTAGTGCAATTGTTAGGCCAATCAACTCCTCATGTTTGTTCAGCCGGATCAGCATGTTGTTCTTCTTCTTGATGTTTTATGGTGGTTGGCAAACAACGTCATGGTGCATTACCGCCACCAACTGGTATGGAGTGAGGACCGGGATCTAACTATGCGCCTAGTCATAAAAATAAATAAAAGTTAAAAAAAAAACTAAATTATATTCTCTATATTAGGTTTGTTCTTCTAAGATAACGAAACAAAAGTAAATAACGTTCTTCCCTAGAGTTTCTTTGTAAAATATCCCGTAAGTTAAATCTTACCTTTAACTCTTTAAGGTTCTGTATCAGGTCCCTTTTCTCTGACTCATATTTTGGACAGTGAATCATGTTGATTTCATTCACCTGTTATTCTGTCCTCCCCTGTGCCACATCCCCTCCTTAGTCTTGTGTTTATGTGTGCCGTTTCTTTCCCTTATCGGTTCATTGCTCCTGTTTACAACTCTGTTTGCTTCTGTTACTGCTTGTGTTAGGTTTGGATGTTTCTCCAATTCTGTATTCGGTCTGCTCAATTGTAACTCAGGACCCAACACAGAAAAAGCAGCCCACGCTTCTTATGAGGACTGAAGGAATTAAATTCTCCTTGTCAGGAAGTAACCTCCAGAGTTGGGTGGCATTGCGGTGTTCACTGCTGATCTCTATTCTTCTTGATCGAGCTTCATTAAATGCTTCTGTGTAAGACATCCAAGTCTCCTGAAACGTTTTCAATCACGAGTTAACCAGCTCCCAGATTTCCATCACAAGGACACTTTTAGGGCCCCATACAAAAAATGTTTTCAAGTTTAAATCATTACTGAGAACAAAACTGTAAACTGAATATTATTATAGCAAAGTACATTAGCACACAGCTAAACAGTGATTTCATAAAGAATCATGACAACTGGCAGACTTTGAAAAGTCTGTAAAACCTGATACAACAACTATTTTAGCCAAGGCTCACTATACTATCTCCTACAAGTCTATGACTCAATTTTCCTACCCCGATTGCTTTTCACTTTTGCAATGAAGGCTCCCCCTAAACTAGTTCCTCCACGGTCATTAAATACACACCATGGGCGATTGCATTCTTTTGCGAGCTCCATGCTGGTTAGCACGGACTCCCACCTCCAGTAAAGCTGAGAGTGAAGAAATTCAAGCGGCTTTTCTGTGCGTTTAAAGAAATGGAAAGTTTTAGGCGTAAGACTCAAAACAAACAGGTCAAGTACTCTGACCTGACTTTTACTTGACTCTCTGGGACATTCCTCCAAAATGACCTCATACGGGACAGCAGGCCTGGAAAGCAATAAAATCTTTCTCAGTGGAGATGGTTTTTCCATCAGCTCTCTGGCTTCATTGTTCAGGGCTGTGGATTTTAACCTGTAGTCTGGGACCCCCTGTGGCCACTTCAAGGATAAGGGGATTGAAATAACTTATACCACCCAGGTATAAAGCCTCACATCTTAAACTCTTATAGCGTTAGTCATTATGGGCTAACTTTATAGCCTTCGGAAGCTAAAAGTTAGTTACTGCGAGCTAACTGTTTTGGTGCACCGCAAAAGTAAGTAGAAAACAGTAATGAGACAACAATGATACGGAGCCCCTCTGGGGCCACATGATAGAATTTTTTTTTTATTTGGTAGAAACGAATTGCGCTTTTTCTACACAGCAGCAACCGGAGCGGACCATTACACACATTCCCCATGGAGCATTCTACACGCTTATCTCGTGCGAAGGGGCGTCATTTCTAAATTACATGAGGTCCCCTGGTAATATAATAAAAATATTATTTCTATTTGGCCAGTCTTTTCTATTGCCTAGTCAGAGCTGTCATGTTGATACAAGGCTTGGTTAACGAGCATTGGGAGGCAACTCTAACGTTAATATTCGATGCTTGATCGTTTACCCAAAGGCCAGTAAAAGGCAAAATAGGTTAAATGCATAATGATTTAACCGAAATAAATCTAAAATCTACATTTCATTTAAATTCGTTAATGCTAAATGTATGTGAGCAATGGTTCGCTCCATTTGCTGCTGTGTAGAAAAAACCCAATCCATGGATTGCCAAACCGTGCGCACGGATTACACATTGAATGTTTTTTTTGTATCATGTGGCCCCAGAGGTCCTCTGTACAATGAGGCTCTTATGTGTCAAGAAAATAGGGA
Source organism: Gadopsis marmoratus (assembly GCA_036023855.1). Classification (NCBI taxonomy): domain Eukaryota; kingdom Metazoa; phylum Chordata; class Actinopteri; order Centrarchiformes; family Percichthyidae; genus Gadopsis; species Gadopsis marmoratus. The sequence continues at coordinate 12,856 of JAVQJF010004944.1, forward strand.
GAATGGCACTACTATCACTATGAATCCTACAAAATGCATCATGTTTTTTTATACACTTATCAGAAAAAAAGCATTAAAGTGAGATCAAAACCCATCAAGGCCGACACTTTATGTCAAGTCCGTGACACATGTGGCCCCAGCGCCCCCTGCCTGGGCATAAACTATTAAAGTGCTTTGCCTGGATCAGAGCAGCTCTAGTATGCAGGCCAGAAAATCCTCCCTGTCCCCCAGTCCACCTGGCAACATTCTCCCCTGCTACGAACAATATTTCTGACCTGGAGCATTTTAAAGTTTTTGTTGGGGGTGGGGTTGGGAGGGTATCTTGCAACCTACTGCAAAGCGCAGTTACTATCATGACCAAAACTAGCATGGAGCACAACTGTTTTTGTTTTCCTGCCTCATCACAATCATATAGAAAAAATAATCATAGAATTGTTCTTTGCATGTTTGCTTATTCCCAAAACACAAAATAAGTTGGCGTAAACAGCTGCTCCTGACGTGTATGCAATGCAAGGGCTTAGGTCTGGTTTCAGACATGGGGGGAACACAGCAAAGGCAGGGGTTCTTCAACCACAGGAAAAATATCTGCTGGGCTTAACTCTGTCCTGTATTATTATTGCAGTAACCCTACTTCTCATCTCATCATGAATTAATTTTGATTACACATTGTCACTCGTAAATCAAAAATATATATTTAATGATGTTTTTAACCAAACATGTATAGGAGGGAATAGTAGTATTTTTCTTCTGCCATGTCTACAAAGCTTCCTTACCAAGTTTTGCTTTGCACTGGTTTCGTCAGCAATTGGTCTTTTCCTTGTGGAAGAAGAAAAGAAAAGGTGCATTCAACTACATAAACAGCTCTCGCTCTGCGACTTACCTGGACTGCAAGTCAACATGCTGAACTGGTTAAACAGCCACTGATAGCAGCCATCTAAAGCCAATGGTGGTGGACACACTGCAAAAACTACAAGTGATGGTTGGCAAAGTGAGGCCTGACTGTCAGTGTGGTGTGCCTGGGACCTTACTCTTAAAGGGGAAAAAAAGGCAACTGGTTTAAGAAAATTTAATAAATCCGGTTGCTTCTGAAAGCTGGCAATAATAAGTTATTTACGTGCCGCGAAAACACAGACAGTGGTTTTGTGAGGCAGCTGTAATACATATAGTGGATAATAATTCATTTATGTTACAATGGGGGTATTCAGTCAGTGCAGGACCTCACCGTGAGGTTTAATGATGCATGTCCAACATTACTTGGGTAATATATAGACATAAGCAGAGAGGATGGCGACTCTGGATTTCATCCAGAATCAGTACATTATCAAAACTAGCCTTGAGCCTAATGATAAAACTGATGTTAAGGTTACATGCTGACATAACACTCACAGTAACACACAGCGTTTACATCATCTGGGAACGTAGACTGAGCAGACAGAAGTGTAATAATGTCTGTCTGGTGCTCTCTGGACTTTTAATGGCAACGTTTATCCTGGCCAGTGGAAATAGCTGACTAACTATTGGCAAAATTGTCAAGACTAAATATTGGCTCAAAGTACATGGAAGCTATGAATGACAAACATTAGGTAACTGTGGTTCTTGTTTAAAGGTATTCAGACAGAGAGGTAACATGATACAGGCATGAGGCAGGTCACAGCTACTTTTTCTGTAATTCAGTAAATCAGTAATTAATATACTGTTTTTCTTCTTTTCTACAAATAAGGCTGTAATCAAGTATGGCAGGCTACCATTAATAACCATGCAAATGAGAGTTTAGGTTGTAAGTGCGCTAAACCTGTCCTGTACAATACAGCTTTTGAGGCAATACTTAGAAAATTGCTACATTTAGATCATCTAGGCAGGGGTACAAGAACAAGGCTCTGGGAAAGAAATCTGCTCTTGGGGAACAGCTAATGTTAGAAAGTTTAACTTTAGGAACAATTCAATTGGCAGGCACCCTATTGTTCCAAAGCGAAACTGACTGCCAATTTTGCGAAGGGAAACTAATAAAATGTTTCGTTAGATTGCTGTTGCCGATTGAAGTCCTCAGCAATGACATGTGACATTTACAACGATCTGTCAAATGGACAATAATTATGATGATGTCCTCTGCCACTTGGAGGAAAGCAAACATTCTAAACTGTGTACTATACACGTTCGTCAGTGCACACTTCAGGATTTACTCCGATCTCACATTAAGTCTCCCTCTGACGAACATGCATTTGCCTTGGGCTGTCACAGGGAAGGGTGGGGGACAATCAGGATGAGTTTCCTAGGCCTTGATTCAACTGGTGCCCAATGACCAATTACTGTAGTAAATTACAGAAATAAACGTTTTGTCCATGCATCCTGTCTGTTCAGTTTAAATGCTCTAACCAAGATAAAGTCTGAGGGTCATCGCTGTCACAATCATAGCTGCGGCCCAAGGAGTCGAAGAACTAAGAGACTGAGCTTACATGTTCAGAAATGTTTCCGCGGTAAATTTCCAAACTAAACACACAAAGATTGCCGGTGTCCAACGTAGGATTGCTCAACTGGTTGTCTGTTGCAGTCTGACCGTACAGTACAAAGAGCCTGCAGACCCTGAGCCAAATTATGAGCTCAACACTTGAGTTGAGAGGATACTAAGTGTATACATGTGTTTGTTCAGAAGTGTGGGGTTATTAAGCTTGTCTCGTTTTCTGATGTGGTCCAGGAAATGCCTCACTGCTCCACTTAAGCCATGTTAAGGCATATAGTAGTAAACATTTTGTAGCCAGATTTCTCCATGCTATAAGAATCCTATAAGACGCTTATAAAGGGAGGCATCTACTCATTAACTGTAAAACTTGAAATTGCATTACGTCACTGCAAGTGGTTGAATCCAATAAACTATAGGAGGATATCACCATTTCTCCATCGACAGCTCACGTCTGAGAGCTCGATGATATGAAACTATTATTTAAGTCCCAAGCAGACAGTGGTCCTCTGACCTGTGAAAAGCGGAAATAATGCTCTAGTATTGACAGCTGAATCCAGGCACAACACCACTGGCAGCACATTATCTCATGTGCAGTGGAAAAAGCAATTCCAGTTCTGTGGCTCCTTTGGTTTTCTCCTGTGAAATTGGGGTCTGTCTTTGGAGTAAGGGCAAGGAGCATGCTTTAATCTGGAAAATATTACTGGGGGTGGAAGAACATGGGAAACAATAACACTAGGAGGATTCCTCTTCCATCCTCTGGGCTCTGTGATTTGGAGATATGCTTTAGTCTGCAATTTTAGCTCACCACAACTACCCGCTTGGCCCCCGTCCTTTGGTACTCTTTTTCCACCTCCCTCTAAAGTGGGCTTTTGTCTTGGCTGGCCCATGACGTAGAACGGCTTGAGAGCTGCTCAGCGAGAGCAGAAATCCCTCAGGTAACAGTTTGGAGTTAGTCTGCACCACAATAAGTTGGCCATCCTCCAGATCATTTAAAAGATATCATATTCATTATTATCAGTATTCATTCAGCTCATGAGCTTTCAGGTGACTCTACCATCCTCCTGCCAGTAGAGATAAAAGATTACTATGAGGTGTGTTATGAGGTGTTGCTGCTCTGCGTGGATAGGTTCCTGTGCTCAGTCAAGGACTTCCTCTTCACATATGGAGAAGTCATCAAAACATGGAGGCGAATGGAGCCAGTAGGTCTTCCTTCAAAGCAGAATGATTGCCTTCTGTTTTTGACATCAAGTCAGCCAAAGCCTTCCGGCAACTGATTAACTACTGTTTTCACAGAGGAAACCATAACAGATGATTTGTATGCTGTTGTCTATCAAAAATCACCACAGGGACAGTAAATGGAAAATCTAATCAACATTTCCTTCCTGCTGGGATGAGTTGTGGAAAATGCCTCATAAAAAGGTATGGCTACTGAGAGAAGAGAAGCTGTAGCACAGAACAGCTGCAAACCAAATCACTTCTCTTTTTGATTATTGACTGTTGATTGATCATTTGGATTGTGCTGCAAATCAGCATTGAGGAGATGTACATATTGTCATGACAGTTTGGCTTTGGCACGCCTGGTTTTAGGAGCTACTGCATTGGGTCAGGGTTAAAGAACTTGGGCTGCTTATTTGATTTGGAATGATCCTAGACAAATACTCTAGTCTGCAATTTCAAAGTGTAGCTATGCTCACTGTGTGGAGCATACTGTACCCATCAAGACTCACATACAAGCTTCTAATGTACACTGAACACAAAGGCCAATGAGTCAACAAACTTGCCTAGTTATTACTGGTACAACTGAACTTGTTGCAGGCAGCTCTTTCAGTCTGTGAGTTGGACACCGTACCTGAACGGGATTCCATGGTAAGCAATTGTAACAGGGATACTCAATCACAGGGTCTCAAATTAACAACGTAACCTGAGTACCAGTAGGCTACTGACTGCCAGGTTACGCACTCTGAAACTGTGGAAATTCAGTGACTTTTAGGATCTTCAAAGGAATTTGAGCAAATTTCCCTCATGGCAAATTCCATCTGAAAGGGGCATTTGTTATTGCGCTTACTTGCCACTATTTTGAGAAATACACTTATTTAGTTTCTAGCGGAGAGTAAAATGAGAAGATCGATAACACTCTCATGTCTGTATGGTACAGATGAAGGTATCATGCCGGCCTGACCTTCTACACATTCAGAGACTGGATAAAGAAAAAAAAGACTCTGTGATGAGATCATTTGCACCAATATTTCTCAGTTTGGGATGTCCCCATAAAAAACATTCACATTTTGCATCATGCTTCTCGAATGCGCCTTACGTCAGTGTCAGGCAGTATAGTAAAGTCGGGCTGAGCTGGGGGGTTGGGGGTGCCCTGCTGCCATCAGAAATTCCATAAACAGTAGGGAAATGAGCTCTGGTTCCAGTCATTCCCCAGGCTGCCCTTTCCTCAGGACATCGGCCACCTGAACCTAAATAAACAGCTACACAATACATCTCGTTTTCCACAGCCCAGTGGCTAATTAACACGTTTCTCATTTGATTAATCTGTACAAAAGTCAAGAAGTCCGATGACAATAGCTGTTCATTTTCTGAGAAATGCAGCCTAAAGATGCGGCCTTGTGTTGTTCATGCTGTGCAGACATGGCCAGTGTATCCTGTGCAGCCCTTGCTAAAGCAAAATCCAGTGCTTGTGCTTCTTTAAATGGTGTGCGATTCCCATGAGATCTGGAAATATCATGTAACCATGTTATATTTGCCAGGTGCTTGCATTCAGGTGGTCAGCAGTCACTGGTAAATAGATGAGATGAAATAGACCAATAAATAAAACACAGCAATGTGTAAATGATGGAAGCCAGGCATAAAATCCACTGCTTGTTATTGCTAGCAGGCAGGACGTGTTAATGTTAACACATGCTGTTACACCATTTAAACAAATTATGATGTGGAAGTTATACCTTTGCTTTAGTTTTGCATATTTTCTTTCTACTGTATAATGTGTTATTTTTCTTAAATAATTATTGTCAGTGTTATATTGGGTATCATGGAAGTTGCCCATTTTACCAGCTGTTTGAGTGGAAATTTCTGATTTCATGAGTTGTCAAGGCCCACCAAATGCAGCAGACAATTAGTCCTGGTCTGTGAGAAGGCAGGAACTCACAATGATGGTAAATTCTCTGTAGACCAGCTTATTTGTGGACAAGGTGCTGTTTTAGGCCACTAGCGATCAGTCCTCTAAAAGCTTCACAAAGATAGTTTGTGTAATGGAACAGTTGTTCTGGAGGCTAGTGAAGGCTCAACAAATTACTAAGATGATGCTGATTTTTCCTTTTATTTGTCACCTGATATCAATGCACTAAAAAGCTGGGGAATCAAAAGGAGTATATAAAAAGTTTTGAAGTGGTTTAAAGCACATTAGCAGAGCTACTGATCAGCCTAATACATTTAAATTCTTTGCAAAATCGGTTCAATATTTAAGGCAGGGTCAAACCAACACACACGCATTGTTGAAACACTGGGGTGGAAAAGGACACACTTGACTGAATTTGGTCACATAAACTGGAGCAAGTACTCCCTGGGAGCGTCAGGTCAATGGCTTTCACTTGGAAACCTGCTCATTAAGTGAGACTTTTTTAACAAAATGCAAAGATGGATACATTTGAGAACAAAAGACACTGTTGCTGGACCAGTTTTGATTTGGGTGGCTTGCATGTTTGTATCATAGGATACTATCAGAAATCAGCAAACACATTTTCACATGACAAGGTAAGACAAAAGATGCATCCGACCACACTGTTCATTAAGAATCACACTCATTGGGGTGCTAACATTTCATGTCAAAACAGGGTGACATGTACTGTATGGCGTTAATTGATGCAGAGGGTGATTGAATATTTGTTTGCAGTAATATTTGTATGGATTGCTTAACACTGCCTTTGATTTATGGCACATCAAATAAAGGTACAGTTGAAAATACAGTTTTATACTTATTGTATTAAGCATATGCATTTAAATTTGTACCAGTAAACTCAGTTTTGAAAATGTGCAAATTCAGGTCTGTGATACTTTCTACCTGTAAACACCTACCACTAACTTTTGTGGATTGTGGGTCCCATGAGTTTTCTCCAGTCAAGCATCAGTGTACAAGGACTTTTCTGTGTCCAACAAACCACACAGGCAATCCACCTCAATATCAGGGTCAAGTTGTTGGCCCCAAATTTGGACAAACCTGGAATTTGTCATGAGACATGCTTTTCAATTTTCCTTCTTCGATTCCTGAAGGTTTGGATGCACTGATCTTACGTTTACGGGTTGGTTACACGTGTGTCGTCGTGGCAAAGTGTAATCACTGCACAAAAGCACCTAACACTAGTCCAACATGAAACCATGGCATAAAAAGGGTATTATTTTAGCACTGCTGTACTTCCTATCGGTATCTTCACAAAGGAAATGATCAAACAGAACTTTGCTGACAGGCCGGAGAGTCTAGATGAAGAACACAGACATATTCTATGATGAGATCATTTGCACTAACATTTCTCAGTTTGGGATGTCCCCATGAACACCATTCAGATTTTGCAGGCTATTCATGATTTCTTCCACATCATGCTTCTTTAATGCTATAAAATCCAGTGTCAGGCAGTATAACAACAGTGTTTAAAGCCGGGCTGAGTTGGGGGGTTTGGGGGTGCTGCCATAATTAGTACGGAAATGAGCTATGTCTACCTTGTGCCAGGGTGCCGTTCCAGTCATTCCCCAAGCTGCCTTTTCCCCTGGACATCAGTCATTAAAGCTAGCAGACCTGAACCTAAATACATAGCTACAGAATGCACCTTATTCTCTACAGTCCAGCGGAAAAGAAAAACAGGCTACGATCCCTGCGTTGGCGTGGTTTTACTCCATGTCACACCTGAAGGCTGGTTTGTTCAAAAATAATATTGTTGTCTAATAAATGTCCAATAAGAATTGACAGAGCCAAAAATGTGACATTTAAAGAGTGATCACTGCTGCTATGAAACAAACATGTCACATAAACATGTGGGATGGGTCCATATTAACATAACTGGAATCCAAGATTCATGAGTGACTTGAAGATGCCAACTTTCACCTGCTTTATATAAAACCGCCTGTCACAACTGTAAAACATACAGTGTGTCAAATACATTACACACTTGGTACATAGTATATACATATTATATTGAATGTGTGTAAAGTGTATTTTCTACACTAGTTTTCTAGGAAATTCTTTGTATTTCCATAAACAATGGTCCTTGGCCAAAAAAGTAGTGTGCTCCCTGCCCCCTCCCTCTCTGAAACCCGAGCTCTGCTACTGACAGCCTCCCCAGATGACAGACAGAACCATACATGTTTACCCTGAAAACGTCAGGACTCTCCTATATTACAACTCTGTCCTCAGTCTATGACAGGCCATCAGACTGCCTGATTGAAATTCACTCACATACACTAACCATATGAGACCAACTGCTGTTGCCTTTCACCAGCACATTATGTCAACACATCATTATTTTTTCACATTGATCTTATGGCACAGGCCTTTTATTTGTTGTTCAGGCCTATTTCCATGGATCCCAAATCACAGCACAGCAAAAAGCCTTTACCTACTGACTGTGTTCGTTTGGATTCTTTCCAAATGATGTAAAGACAGCCGTCTTGCAAAACATGTCTGGAAACCATACGCTAAAGTTTCAGCACTCTGACAAATAGGTACTGTAACCTAGATTTTTAAGTTCCATGCTACAAGGCATGAAGTCAGACTTAATATATGCAGCACACTGAGCTGGTTTAGGGTTGCATGCTTGTTAAGAAACAGGCTACAAAGGTATGAACAACAGGCAAATGGAGTCACCTCTGAAATGTTTGAATATACACAAAAAAACGTTGCTTGCAGATATGGCCAGACCTGGCCTGACCTGATGTTACTTCGCCTCCAGCATTGTTAGCAATATATTGTTAAATCACTGAGTTATGTCGAGTGAATTTCAGAGGCCACACAGCCTGTGCATGCTTTCAACATCAGACTAATAAAGTTTGAATGAAATCCTGTTCCTCTTCTCACACTCATTTGGTGATTTTTGCAACAGTTGGGGTGAGCTTGACAAAATCCTGAGCCAGTCCCGTTCTTTCCACTCCGATCATAAAACTCAAGATTTTCCTCCCAACAGAACAGTCCTTGTAGTTCTAGCCACCGGACACAGTGAGTCCTACACGGCAAGGCCATGGAATAATTAAGCAAACTCTTTCCACACCACAAGGAAAATATTAATATTTATTTTTTGATAAATGTTTTTACATTACCATCTGATTCGTAATATATAGCCAGACAGCATAAACATGACAAAGTAAAGGCCTATTACAACAACAATTTACAAAAGTGAATTCAACAATTGTAATAGGCTTGTCAATCAAAAATGCATAACAAACAGCGAGAAACAGTCGACCAGGGGTGACAAGATTGATAAAGGTCCCAAGAGAACCATCCATCACGGCTGGCAGACAGGGACACATGCTGGTCTTGTACATACCCGTGTTTAAACAAAGGTCACTATGCTGACCTCACACAGTAAGCCACTCATATTCAATATTATGGAATATATTCCACAAACATACATTTTAGTATTAGTATTGATGAACAATGGACAAATGGGAGCTGTGTTGTTGGACTTTCAGCTGTACAACTAACGTGTTTATTTCAGTGTCAACCAAGGCTGGAAGAAACTAACTATTCATGTCTGTTAGTGTAACGGAGCAGCTTTTTGGTTCGTTTGTGGCTTTGAACATATTAGTTATTTTTATTTAATGTATTACTTTCAGTTGCCTTAATTACAGGGTATCCTTAAAGTATTTAACAGTGGACATTTTCAGTCAGTGAAAATTTTCTTTTTTGAATTATCCTATGAAAAACTTTTTTTCAGATTTCAGATTTTACATCTAGTTAATAAAATATAAGTAATTGTATGCCTGCCCTACCCTTGCACCTCAGCGTAGCCTTTTACAGAGGTCGGGACATTTCACCCATAGTAGATTCCACCTAATTACTCTACTTTGCTACTTTGTGCTTCTTTATGGACCCTTCATTTGTGTCTCTAGCCCAGGTGTTATTAGGGTCAGGGAAAGCCTTTTTATTCAATGGATTTGTGTATTTGATACAGAAAATTTCACACATTCAGTTGCCTCGAAAGCAATAAAACCATGAGGTCGTGCTTTTCCTTTCAGCTCTAAAGGGGCCGCATTGTTGCCGGAACATCAGCTCATGGAGAAAAGCCTATTCTGTGTATGTGTCATTCTAATGTGCCCCTACTGTCTTTGCAAGCTATTTCTCTTCACAGTACTTCTTTGACCACGGCTGTCATAATCAGTAACACCAGGACAGATCACAAGTTGAAGGTTACACTGCCTTTTTTATATTGTAATATTTTTGAAACACTTAAAATGCAGCACTGATCCGAAAAATGTGTTTTACATACAAATGTGCTGCAGGCTCACTCCTCTTTCTTCACTTCCTCATATCTGTGTGAGCTTGTTTTGCTTAAACTCGCATGCAAGTTGGTCTAGGAAGATACAACATACAATTCACTAATTTAGCAGCTATTGCGTGTATGTGACTATTATTTTAGTTGAATATTAAGTTTGACTGAATCCAACATGTGCTTCATAATTTGGCCTGTTTATCATTTAATGGACAACAGCAAAGAAAGCATTAAAACTGACATTATTAAACAATGGTCCCGTCTTAAATTAGTCACAAATTGTACTCCTGACAGAAGCTTTCCTCCTGCTAATCCCAGATGAACTGGTAAACATGCTCATTTATTCACCAACATAGATGCCCATCTGTTTCCAACGTAAAGCCACTTTCCATTATCTCTCCCGTGTGGTGCTAGCAGCTTTAACATGCATTGATGGGTTATCGTTTCAATATGGGAGTAACATTTTCCCCTGACATTTTTATGATCCGTTGTTCCTACACCTGCTGAGGATTAGAGATGGAAACAGAACTAATCACTGCACTAACACCGTGGTTTTGGATGAGACCCAATGAGTCACTCAAAACACCTCAACATTGAAAAGCAGCTCAGCTTCCCAGCAGCTGAGTAAGAGTTCCGTTCACCAGTTAGCCACACAGTCAGCTGCAGTTGTCATTTTGGAGAGGAAAGAGAAGAAGATGGATATAAACAATTTGAATAATACCGGTTCGGTACAACGTGTGACGCACGAGAGCTAAAGTTTAATCACATTTTCGTTGATCAAAAACCTGTAAGGGATTTTAACTTGTCAAATGTGCGACCGGTCCTTCAGGCTGGCTTAATCTTGGATGTTATGAAATGAATGTGTCCACTTCCTCTGCCAGGAACTTTGTCTCATAAAGCCAGTTGTACATTCTCGCTGTGTCAGCAGGGGAAACATTTAGACAGTTCCATTCACTTAAGAAAGAAATTGAATCGACCGTGGAAGAAATCAACGACCGTCTGCCTTTAAATACTGAACCACACTTGATTTGAACAAAAAAAAAAATCATACATGAATATGAAACTAATATAATCCTTTGTATAATATACACAAGGACTATGCTTATTGTAATGAAGTTCTTCATTATAGGTATTTAATTATTGAAAACTACAGTAAGCTGATGCTTTACCTTTAGCTATTTGCATCTTTACAATTTTTTCTTTCCCATACTACCAAATCATGCCCCGAGGATGTTACAGCTACTGAGATCAGAAAGGTTATATGCTTATAGCTTTTCCAGGCTTATTACATTTGGTTAATAGTGCATGGGAACATTTCCCCAAAGTTGAAGTATGACTTTTTTATGACTAGATCATTTCTTGATAAAAAACACATGAAGGCAAACTGTACAAGACCCTGTATTTCAGAGATGATGAGATGCGCTGAGGCCAAAATTTAAATCTATAGGATTAAAGGGAATAGTAGATGGAAATTTAAAACAAAACGATGGAAAACACTTATTGTACATTATACAATCAGTCGGAGCACATGAATAGTACCATACATAGTAGAAAACAAAAAATGGGTACTATAACTGCAAGACTTCAGCTATTAATGCTCTACACTTTATTTAGAATTTTTTAATTGCCTTTTGAAAAAGGTTATATTCCTCACGTGAATGCTTGGTACTTTACACTTTAATGTAAGAGATGTAGCCGAATCTTTGGCACATGAGACATGCAACTTCTTCCTTATTTATTGTACATTTTTAACCTCTTCTTTTGCTATTTTAAATGCATCCTAACACTTTTAGAGTTTAAAGTTGATGCACATATAAGTTAGTCACCATGTGTAACGTATACCGCAGAGGGGAGAATCACACATCCTAAGAATTGTAAAACTAACTCCACAACCAAACTTAGACATTTTATTAAACACAAAGCTACTATAAAACACTGCAGTAAATGTCTGCACCATCGTTTGGTACCCTATACTGTACGATAAAATGTAGCTTGATAAAATGACTACTGTTAGGCGCAGCAATAAGGCCTAATTTTTATTTGCTCAAAGCTACAAACAAACATAACGGCAGCTGATGAACATAGTTGCCCATCTGGTGCTGCTGAAAGTTGGGCCCGGTAATTTCATTTGAATAGCTGACAAAGCCGATACCAGATTAAGGAATACCTGCAAGACATGTGTAAAGGCCTTTAGATCTTAAGATCTTAGGAAAATGCCACTCTGACGTTTCATGTGCACCGAATAGAAATACTAAATTATCTTTGTGGAAACAGGAAACCCAATGACAACATTATTGGCTTAGCAAAAAACTTAAATGTTATTGAAAACAGGAAGACAACACAGAAAAACAGACAACAGCCAAGGCAACCGTATCCAAAGCCAAGTCTTTGCTTGAGAAATTTACAGAACACTGGCAGGACTGTCCACACTGACATGACAACGTGTTTTATATCCTTTTTTCCACCAACACACATGGACATGAGTATACTGCTCTGCTTTTGAAGATATTACGTAATTATCCCCCAGCAAGATGTAGTTCAAATGCACTGCTTTTTACACAGATCTAGGCTGTTTCAGACACCCCACCTACAGGCTATAAATCAGGGTCAGCAGTGGCTCACCCAGACCTGGTCTAAGTGTTCACGCCCAATTAGGATCCGATTAGTGTAACATCAGTGCTGTCCACCACCAGAAGAACCATGTGCTCCAAGCTAGAAATAGTGGTGGTGGTGAACCAGTGGACAGGGGGTTGGAAATTTGAGTAGCGTGTGTGTGTCTTGTGTTGTGATGTGCATGCTTGTGGATCTCTTTTGTGCCACGGGGAGGAGGGGTGGAGAAAGAAGGCTGTTGCTTTAAACCAGAATGTGAGTCTCAATTTGTCTGCCCACTGAAACACTGCTACAGGATTTTTCATTATTTAAAAGCACCAAGGAGGGAGGGAGGGAGGGGGGGAGAGAGAGAGAGAGAGAGAGAGAGAGAGGTGGAGCTGAGAGAGACAGCCTCTTAGAGCTGTGAGGCAGAAGTGATAGATTTAGCCCACAAAAAAGTGACAGTCTTCTCCTAACGGGCCACAGCTAGTACACAACCTGGACTCTCACCATTTATCAGGAAACTGCCTCCACCATCCAACTAAAATTATCAGCTGTCTCTTGAGTGAAAAGTGTTCCAACTTCTTCAAGTGGATTTTGGAACAACCTGCTCAGCGTTTGCTGAAGAGTTTCTGGCAAGTTAAGCTTCTGTTGGGCTAATGACGGCCTTTTAATAACAGGCTTTAAAAACACCACTACCTCTACACTGCTGGAATGGACTAAGGTGACAAAGAGGGAGTAACTAGACCGGCAGAGCACAGAAAGGGGAAAAGGAGGACGCAAGGGTGCAGCTTTCACACTTGGGATGACTTTCTACCAGGAGAAACTTCAATCAGCTCTGCCAGGAGGGCAAGGCAACTGAGGGAGCCTCATCAGTACAGTTATCTCGTAAGCATTGTGTGACCTTTGACTTATTTATATAAGTATCGTTTTATTTATTACGTCAATTCAAATATGACTTCAATCCTAGGCATTGACAAATCGTCCAAGTTTGTAACAAGTACTCTTACAGAGTAAATGATGACCTTTCTTGGTGTGAAACAAGTTGTTAGTGAGCTCAGAATCAATCAGCCTAGTGATATTTCTAACATCACAGAAGCATTTACTTTGTCATTTTGTTAAACTGATTGCTGTTCACTCTCAAACTGCTGCCCTTTACATATATAAATGTTGTTTGATCTCAAATGCAGCAGCCGTCATGCAGCATCTGTTATCTGACTCATTGATTGGTGCCAACGGGTGATTCTACTTTTTCATGACTAACCTGACAGATGACTCTGATAAACTTGGTCAACGGGGGTTGATTCAGCGCAGGGGGATGCTGGAGAGCGGGCTCTCTCAGCTAAGTGCTCCTTCACTGCTGATAACTCTCAGCTTGTCAAAACATAGGACCCTAAAGGGGTTAAATGAAGGCACATGGGCAATGAAGAGGATGTGTAGATGATACATAGCAAGAGCTTTGTGTGATACATGCTGACAGAGATTTCTTTTCTAATATTTAAAAAAGGTACCATTCACATCTAAAAAAAAAAACATAGCTTGAGTTGTGTTAAGTAGTCTGCAGCTTCAGGATGTTCCCCTGGGCTCAAGAGGACAGGGAAGCGGGCGGCTGAATCCCGTCTTTGTTTCTGTTGCCAGGGTAGTGTTTGGATAAGGGGGCTTTGAGGTAGAATGCTGGAACTTATCGAAACAACTCCAGAGACCCCCTGCCTCCCTGTCTGACTCAGATCACAAGTGAGGTACGGAAGAACGCACCAAGCCGCATGATACAGAGCGAAATCTACATTTGAATAAAGACTCCTGTTCCATGGAAAGTCAAAACAAATACTGTCCTAAACAATCAAACTGAGCAGGTAGCTTAGGTTAATCATGTTCCAAATTGTCATGTTACACGCTTCCAAGGATTACATGCTTGAGGAAAGAAAGAGGTCACCCTCAAGGTAATGCAATAGTGCAGATTACCATGAGCAAATTGAATTTGACTGTGATCCAACACATATTGGGTGTCATGCAGGAGGAGACTGCCAGTTCTCAGCCGAGTTGGCGCTAATTTGAACATGCAGCACAAAGCCGTCCTGCAAAGCGTCCGCTTCTTTTCGGCTACTGACAAATTAGGCGCTGTGTAAGTTGCGTTGTGGATCATAATGGGATTATGAAGAAAGGAGGACACTGGGAATGAACTGGATCAGCAGGTACAGTATGTAGTACACGGCGTAGCACAGTAGTGCGGTGGGGATAAGAGGAGTAGTGGTCCTGCGTCTAGCTCACTCTGTCTGCCACCACCATTGACTCTCCGTGTGTGTATGGCAGCGCACTCTAATGAGGTGACAAAGAATGTGAGGAATGCCATGCTCACGCTGAAATAAGAGGGGCTGGGGTGAGAGACACCAGCCAGTCTGAGCGAGGCTGCACACCTTCTAATTAATATGTGCTGAGCATGACCAGAAAGGCTGGAGCGCAGCGCTGATCAGCGACACACTGAATTCAGCGCCAAACTTGACAGTAAAGCCAAAACAATTTGGTGTGAAGCAGACTTGAAGAAATTACCAAAGAGGAAGGGCCAATAAAATTCCAATGAGAGTGGTTACTCACTGCACTCAGTCGTTGGTCTTTAAGACCAAATGTATATGACGCTCAACACCAGTTAATCATTGCTGCTATTGGCCAGTCAATAGCACCTTGTTAAAGTGAACTGGTGTTAGGACAATAATGCGCTGCAGGGGCTGTTAACAGTGTAGGAGGAGGAGGCTTTCTGTTGTTTCCTCTGGCAGACTGTGGATGGGTTAATAACAGGCTGTCTCCATCGGGGGCAGATGGGACTCTCTCAGGTCCCTGGGAGACTGAGCTCAGCAAGTGTTATTTGAAAAACACACAAACTCTTGCAGACACGCACATACCGCATACACTCACATGCAAACACGCACATTTCATCACAAGCTGCAAACGGTTTCCCCCCAGCTTTGAACTGTAGTGAAGCCTAGAGCAGGAGATTCTCGGCTAACGACGTCCAACATGGGACTCCTCCGCAGCGGGGAAAAAAATCAAACAGCATTTCTCAGAGACAGAGCTCATATTCCAGGGGGGAGAAACCACAGGAGCCACTGGCCAAATACAGTCATCAGCATATTACAAGGGGCAGGCTCTAGGCTGCTCTATTATCTTGGTATGGAACTGCTTGTAAGCTATTATTCTTGATTTATTTAGGGCTAAGACTATATGATGATTCAGTGATATCTGATAATCAGTATTTCTTGGCACGGTGTGGAAAATATTTTACAACAATTTCTGCATCAGCCACCATTTGCTGAGGTGATGTCATACAGCCCAGCTTTGTTGGCATGATTAGTAATATGAACACCCCCATACCATGCTGACCAGAGACATTGTAAGAGACATGGTCAATTTGAAACAGAAACTTATTCTTATGTGAGGTTTTGTTTTTTTATTCACAGCAGTCATGTTTCACCCAAGGACTTTTAGGTACCAATTTAACAAAATACATGGTAGAACCACACCTTGTGTTCTTCTGTACTGTGGGGTATTTCTTTTCTGGCCATGTAGACTGTAATATCAAAAAGACAGAGGTTACACAAGAGTACAGTGTGCAGTAAAAATAAGTGTTTACACTTTCTATCCTAGACAGATAAAGCAAGAAGGGTCGAGTGTGCCATGGGTCATGTTCGTGGAGAGCGCTGCATTTCTCTTCTCCATTTCTCCAACCTAATGTGCTGGCAGCATGCCTGGATTAACAAGACAAAAACATTGTCTTGTTAATCCAAGACAAAACTCTCTTCCCAATTTTGTGCTGACTATTATCTTTCACACAGAGATAAGCCATAACAAAACTGTGAGGGAAGCACTTATAAGATTGGCAATCCTGATGTGGCTCTTCAAAGCCAAGCCAATATAGGCCTCACTATAATGCTTTCTGATTAAACAGGCCCCTTCTGACTCTGGGGAGGTGTTACCCAGGACCCCTCTGTAATCCAATATGCAGCAGCTTTCAATTAAGGTGCCCCGGGAGTTCAAGACCTAGATATCCGTTCACAGGAGTTACATTCTCCTCAGCACTCAGTGGCATCCCCTAATAACATCACATCATCTTCAAAAACTGCCTGCGCTTATTTTTCTAATAAAAATGTTTACACTATGAAACAGTTAAGCATCTCAATCTCATTAAATCTTGAGGAAAGCTATGGGTTGTGCCACAAGGTCCAGTTATGGAGGAAACACGATTTAAGAGAAACTATAATTAATATAAACAGGGATATTATGTGTATTTAAATCAGAAGTGAATGCTGAGATAGGTACAAATTTTATATAATATCTCTAATTAGATTATTTTAGAGCATTCTAGATGGTTAAAGAAAGCTTTTAGTCTAACAGTCAAAACAGAAAGTGCCGTGTTCCAAGTAGACATGAATTATCATTCATTTCAGTATCTGAATGCAACTTATTTCCCTCTTTTTGTACGGGCTATGGACAGGACTGATGCAACACGAACGATATTTTAAAATGTTCCATGGATAGCACCATCTGGTAGTGTCTCAAATTTTCCATAAGCAAAGATGTCCAAGCCTGCGTTAGGGAGCAGATAGGAGTGTTTCTCTGTGTCAAGGACAAGCAGTGGCAGTGGCCCAAAGAGAACCTGAGCCAGCACAGCAAACTAAGCTAAACACACTCCACTAAACAGCAATGCAACTGACTTAAAAGATCAGCACATCATAGACAAAATAAATATTTTCTTAGCAACCGTGAGCGGATCAGTAAGTTTAAAACAGCATGCATTTCAAACATTTGATAGTGGAAAGCTGATTTAAGCAAATCAGGATCAAGGCCAAATGTATTCAGTGAATTACACTTAAAGGCCATTGGGAAAACAGTAGTATATGTACTGTGAGCAGACACAAGATTCTTCATTTATATAAATTTAATGTATTTCCTGACATGGAAAATCACAGCAGCCACTGCGTGCTCAGCAGGGCAGGTTGGCGATTTCCTTTGAGATTTAGACTTTTTCAGTATATTTTTGGGAGGTGTATGGCCTCCAGCCCTCCCTCGGGTGAGATGCGTATGCACAGGGCTTCTGTGCCTGTCTGCTCCTGGCATGTAGGAAAGGACCAGTGTATCCTGATGGGCAGTCTTCTCCTGGTCTCATATCTGTGAAGGACTCCATTGGCACGCTGGCAAAATGAGCATACAGCCCAATCCTGATGGCTTTCAATTCTAATAGTAAGGAAAAACATTTCAGAATAGATATGCTCACACCAACTTCTGCTTACCGACTACAGACGGCAGTCAGTTATGAAAGTTTTTTTCACTACAATACAATCATGTTCTCCATTTTCTTCCGCATTCTCTGCAGGCTTTGGTGAGTTTGACGCAAACTCATGGATCCCCCTTCAATGGTCCTGCTGAGGCTCCTTCTTGTTTATGGACTAGCCTGTGGGGTCCAGCAGACTCAGGGGAGTCCATCAGACAACAGCCATGACAAGGACAGGACCCAAGAATTTGAGATTAGTGAAGATGGTCTAGGGAGAGAGTTTCTCTACGCTGGAAGGAGCAAACGTGCTGCAGCTGACCTGCAGCAGGACAAGTGCTCCTACACTTTCATTGTGCCGCAACAGAAAGTGACCGGAGCCATCTGTGTCAACTCCAAGGAGCCGGAGGCCATGCTGGAGAATCGGGTCAACAAACAGGAATTAGAGCTGCTAAATGTGGAGCTACAGAAACAGAAGGGGCAGATCGAGACCCTGCAGCAATTGGTAGAGGTGGACGGCGGTATTGTTAACGAGGTCAAGCTTCTGAGGAAGGAGAGCCGAAACATGAACTCCAGAGTCACTCAGCTGTACATGCAGCTGCTCCACGAGATCATCAGGAAAAGAGACAATGCCCTAGAATTGGCTCAGATGGAGAACAAGATCCTCAACCAAACCTCTGAGATGCAACAGCTCACAAGTCGATACAAAGATCTCGAGTACAAGTACCAGCACTTAGCTTCTTTAGCTACTAACCAGTCAACTCTTATTGCCCTGTTGGAGGAGCAGTGCCAGAGTCGCCCTCCCCCTCGCCATGTGCCCGTCCCCCAGCCACGGCCTCAGCCACCACCACCATCACCACCTCTCAACAAGCCTTACCAGCCGCCTGTCCTTCCACGAATAAACAACCCAATCAGCAATGAGATCCAGAGCGACCAAAAATCTCTACTGCCTCTTCTTCCAACGATGCCCACTGGCACACACAGCCCCTCCACGACTGACAAGCCCTCTGGTGAGTATAACCAAGTCCAGGATATTAAATAAAAAGACACTTGATTTTTAAGTTCTATTTTTAATGCATTCTCACCAAAAATACCAGTTGCCGTCACAAACAGTGGTCACAAACAAAGGATTGTGTGTCTGAGCTAATATTGTGAACCTCTTAATCACTAATCACAAGACAACACCAAGTACCCATTCTTCCAGTCATAGCCAATTTAAATACGTCCCACACATTCCCAGAGCAAAAGGACTCTCAGTGAGAACAGAAATGCTGTTGTCCAGCCTTTTCAGATGCATATCATCTAACCACCATGACTCAACCCACACAAAAACACAAAGCATATTAGCAGGGTAAACACATGTGCCTAAATGGATAGCTGGATCCGAGCCCACGGGGATCTTGAACACATGTTGGTGGATGATAAAGCTTTAAAATAGAGGTGAATGGTGTTTTGTGGTATCAGTTGCAGTGAACAGTCTATTGCCATTCAGTTTCATTAGGAGAATTCACTTTTAAAATGGTGGAAAAAAGAACAAACTAATACCAACATGACTACTGGGAACAATTTCCATTGACATTTTGCACTGCTGCTTGCCATTTTCACCAGTCTGCATGTGAACAGTAGCCTTTGTATGGAATGTCTGAAAGGAGGCAAGTAATTTCCTGCCCACAGCCGTGCAACTAACACCCCTAAGATTTGCATAAATCCTTAACACGAATAGAGAGCTCCACACCATGCAGGTATAGGGTGGGGAAGAGGGAGAACTGAAAGAGCAACAGAGAGAAAGAGAGAGATGGAGTCGAAGAAAAGGGGGAGGGGGTAAAGTACAAGCGGAAAGAGATACCGGGAGTCAGTGATGTCATTTGTTCCAGTTGCACCAGGCAAGAATCAGTCATATGTTCCACCAAAGCAGCAGGCTTTATCAGGCAGAACAAGCAGGGCAGAGCAGGGCAGCTCTCTGCCTGGTAACTGCTCAACAGAGACATTCCTGAGAGTAAATGGATGACAGAGAGTGGGCTGAAAGACAGATATCATCCAGGGTGATTTCATAAAACCAAAAACAATCTTGTTTCTCAGAGAAAAAAACGTATGGCTATTCATATTAACACTTTGACAGGTCTATGTTTTGGCATGTCAGCTGAGCAGGACCTCATGACATGAATGATGAATGAAATGCTGGGTTTCTTCTTTCCTATAACTCTTCTGTCTTTACATCTCTTGCAGACTGTTGATGCGCCATTTCCCTCACCTTTGTGTGACCCCCTATTCTCCTTTCATTTTTCTCCATTTTATTTAAACACGTTGTTACCCGGGCTAGTTGGCAAACCACACAAGCGTGAAACCTTGAGAACTGAAACACTTTCACAGCCAGTTGAAGCAGGGGAGCCAGTTGCCCCATTACTGTTTTTCCATGTCTATTGGGTTTGGAATTTGGGATAAAATTGTAATGGCATACAGACAAATTAGATTTAACTGATTTGCACCATAAAATCCAAGAAAACTATTGACCTTGCACAAAGTTTACAAAACGTTAATGCAGAATTATCGTAAGCATTACTCTTCTTAGACAAGCTGCCGTGTCCAACTAAGTTTGTTTTCAGTTGTAAGCAAGGACTACATCTTCATAACATGCTGTAGAGGCTATCCTGTTACTCCACACAGCTTATACTGATATTGGAAAAAAACTTCAGCAAACGTATTGGCAGAGAAGTGTAACGTAAGACAAGGATTTACAAGCCTGTCCTTAATCCTCTCTTAAACATGATGTGACATGTAATCACCTCATCAATTAATATGTATGCCTGAAAATATGCCTGTATAATATAAACTACAAAAACCTAAGTGGAAGTAAGTTGAATAATAATCCTGAAAATGCAGCCTCTTTGCAGTTACATTTTCTGCTACTGTTTCATCATTCACTAGTCAGGATCCCCTTTGCCCTCATGCCAGTTTTTCTTTTGGCTGCACAGCCGGCAGCCATTTCCCCTATGAGAGTAGCAGCCAAAGTCAATTCTGCTGTTAAAATGAGAGCTTCTGCTGAAAAATGGGATTCCCTGTGGCAGAGTCTAAAAGCTCTTTTCCCTTCCCTAACTTTAAGAAAGTGGTAACTGACATTTTACGGGCTGTAACTGTCTTGTTGTCATCTTTCTGTTTAGGTCCATTTAAGGATTGCCTGCAGGCTCTGGAAGATGGCCACACCGCCAGTGGCATGTACCTGGTGAAGCCAGAGAATGCCAACCGGCTCATGCAGGTGTGGTGCGACCAGAGACATGACCCAGGTGGCTGGACCGTGATCCAGAGGAGGGTGGATGGCTCTGTCAACTTTTTCAGGAACTGGGAGACATACAAGGTGCGACAACCTCACACCAAATCAAGGACCTCGTAGTTTGGAGTGAAGCTGGTGGCTTATGTAGGTTGTTTAGACACTAACCAGATGTGAACCAGTAATGAATAGGTAATTGTTAAGCTTTCAAAATGTCTGATGTAGTACCAGCCTCAGTCACTGCCACAGCCTTATGAGTCATTGATTCCAGTAACATCAGTTGGTCTTTGTGAATGACCTCACACTAAAATAAAAATGTGGGAATATTGGACTTGGTTGGTTGTGTCAGCATTCCCGATGTTCTGGAAAAGTAAGCGTACCTTTTTATTATAAGAAGGTACCCGACAGGGCGGGGCTGAACAAACGTTTCTTTATTCAGGGGAACTCATTTTCTTCAACTTTTGAAAAAAAAAAAAAAAACCCTCGCACAGTTCACTTGTAAGCATCTGTTTGCGTGACAAAAATTCACATGGGTCCTGAATGCAACAATGGAGATCTTTCCAAAAACCTTCAAACCATGTGATCTGAATTTGTACACTCATCAGAAGGGGTGTTTCCATGATTCAAAGCATGTGTGGGGTAGGGGATACCACAAACCAACTTACAGTAGGACCGGCGCTAGAACAAAGCAGTAAGACAGCATCCAGTATGTCAGATTTCATAGTAAATGCACTGTATCGTGCTGTGTTTTCAATAACAAAAGAGTGGAAATCTGGACAGCCGATGCTAGCTATACACTTGACTCAGAGTAACTCCGTTTATAATAATGATCCTTGACGATAAACAACCCTACAGAAGAGCTAATTGCCTCCAGAACATGAGCAATGACCCTTAATCATCCCTCTGACATCCACACTAACTGTTTGTTCTCATCAAAGACCATTCAGAAATGTTTTTCTTATCACTGCACTTCACAGCAAGGGTTTGGCAATATTGATGGCGAGTACTGGCTGGGTCTGGAAAACATCTACTGGCTGACTAACCAGGGAAACTACAAACTGCTGGTCATGCTGGAGGACTGGTCTGGCAGGAAGGTCTTTGCAGAGTATGCCAGCTTCAGAGTGGAGCCTGAGGCTGACTTCTATAAGCTAAGGGTGGGCCGTTACCATGGCAATGCTGGGGACTCCCTCACCTGGCATAACGGCAAACAGTTCACCACACTGGACAGAGACCATGATGCATATACAGGTAAAAAATGTATAATGAAATTAAAATAGTAAACTGGACAAACGTTCCCAGCTTAAAACCAATGGTGGAAAATATGCGTTCAATGCAATATGTATGTTTATGCACGCAGCCTGGTGACTTTATTTATGTTTTTCAATGTTTCTAGGTAATTGTGCTCACTACCAGAAGGGAGGCTGGTGGTACAACTCCTGTGCCCATTCAAATTTGAATGGCGTTTGGTACAGAGGAGGACACTACCGCAGCCGCTACCAAGATGGAGTTTACTGGGCTGAGTTCAGAGGAGGAGCCTATTCACTAAAGAAAGTGGTCATGATGATCCGTCCAAACCCAAACACCTTCCACTAAATATCCATGGAACACATACTGTACTGTATCTCTCACTAAGCAAAAACATTTACAGCTCCTAAAATCCATACAATCTCTCTCTTTTTTTTTTAATGGGGTGGCAGCAGACCAAGCCGGATAGAAAGATGATGTTGAAAGTGCAATATCAAAACATCAGGCCATTAAATATACTGGTACCTGCTGACGATTCAAAAGTTATTCACTCTGTACCATTTTCCCTTTTACATATAACTCAGTAAAGACATGTGCTCATTGCTCAGGAGTTGTTTTAAATGCACTGTCTTTGATGAAACTAAAGCCTACTTAGTTGACAGTAATCTCATTTGATCTGAGTGAGAAAAGCAACATGAACCTAATTTGACATGAAGAAAAGATGATAATTCAGTTAAGTAGCTTTAAAATACAAATCCTACAATATATTTTTAGTATATACATAAAGGTTTTTTGCAGTAACAAGCAAATGAGGTTGACACAGGAAACGTATCCAGTGACTTTTAATTTCATTCTAAATACATTTTTCAAATGTGTAATTGATAGGAACAGTAACATTTATTGACTTGTAATACAGGGTTGATATTATGGCCAGTTTTGTCAATAACAATAAAATCTACTATAGAAATTGTGCACATAAACAGAAAATAAACATCAAACCAAAACTGTTACTACCCATACTTAACATTATTAACAGTTTATACAACATTTATAGATCTAAGAACAAAAATCAACTCGCCACCAAAATTTGAGGAGTTACACACTCTTCAAAGTCCTGCTTTTTTGTCTTAAAAATACTTGTTTTGAAATCTTGAATTGCTTGGACAGGTATCCACCAATTTGCTTGTATGAATCAAGCACTGTATTTACTGTATAAATTGAGTGGTTTGTTAATGTCAATAGATGCAGCACATTGCGTTTGTACATAAGACATTTGTAAAATAATGTATTAAACCTGTTATGTCACTATTAAGTTGCAATAAAATATGTACAGCTTGTGTGTCTCTCTTTTGTGTGTCTTGAGTTATAAACTTAGTATAGTTAACAAACAGTCACAACAGCTGCCACAAAGTAACATGAATTAAACTTGAATGTGATGTAGTCATTAAGTGTAATTTGGTTAATGTCACTTTCAATATTTCAATTTTCAGGTATCGCTCCCATGAGAACAAGAGACAGACTATAAGCCACTATTATTCTTATGCACTTAAACTGTCCTTCCTTTATTAGCTGCTTATATTAGCACTTAGCAGGCTCGCAGTCGCTTTCTATAATTTATTCAATATGTACAGTCAAATACGTGCAAAGGAAATTTCCCCATTGCACCATTTTAACTCTCAACTTGTTAATCCCCCTAGAAGCTCATCACTCATTAAATCAACATTACACACGCCTGAATATATTGAACAAAGCTTATAGGATATAAAACCATGACAATAATTATGTTGAAAAGATCAGATATGCCATTTTGGATATTATACATTACAATCTTAAGTGGCAAGTAAAACAGTTCAAAATGAGTCCTATAAATGAATTTTAAGTGGAGTGTAATTTTTAAACTTTCTCTACTTTGCGGACCAAAAGGTTCGTATGAAAATAAATGCTGTGATCAAAGCTAATCACAGCTTGCTTATGCCTCCACCGTGCAGCAGCCACAGTTTTTGGCAAATTGGCTTTTAATTATGTCCTTTGTGAAATACCTTCATTTGTTGGCTTATAATTTGCACTAAAATTTAACAATTTCTATGGAAAATAAAAGTAAACAGAGTAGAAAGTATACTAACAATTAAAATGCTATTATGAAAAACCACACAAAAGACAAAGACTAGATTATGAGAACTGGTTGCATAAAAACATGTCGCAAACACTATCAAGCACAGCGTTTAGTATATAGAGGCGGTGCACCAGGGAATGACAAATGAAATATGACAGGCTTGTAAAACTGATGCATCCAGCAGTCCCCTCCACTGACACCAGAAACCACCTTCACTTTACTATGTGTCAATGAGATTTCCAAAGACAGCTGGAAAATGAAGCAAAAATGACTTTACGCTGCAATGAACCAAGCTCCATTAATGTCATTTTGTGACCAGACTTGAATTGAAAGAAGCAGTTTAGAGAGCATTTGAAATCAATTTAGTATGAATTAATGTGACTGACAACTTTATAAATGATCTGAGATTGTCTGAAGAGACCAATTATCAACAGAGCACGACGTCATGTGCGTGCTTATGTTCCCTCTCTCCGAATAAAACATAACTTACCATGTTAGCGTTTTGCGCTGCCAAAGTAAAGATGGATGCTTATGTGACAGTAGCCAAAACACTTGTCCTATATTAAAACGACAAACACTGGCTGCTAAAACTGGATCATGCGTCAAAAGCTAAAAGGCTTTCTTCCCCATGACAAAGAGGCTTTGGATGGGAGAAAGGAAGACATTCATCACTGCGAATGTCACTCTTGTCAGCATTGTTTTTGCTAACGATGGATGGGACAGTAAAATGCACTTTGTACCAAATCTTTGTCTTCCCAGATAGATCAACACTTTTTTTTATAGCAATTACATCTTAAAACCAGTCTGCTTTGTAAATTAAGCTAATCCTGGTTAAACATACGATGACGTTTCATTGTCTCCATAAATACATGACAGACTCTTTGGATGCCGTGTATGTCTGAGGACTCACCACGATGGAAAACCTTCAGTAAGGGTGGCCTGTGCAGCCCCCACTCTCCAACCAACATGGAAAACCATGAGCTGACACAGTGCCTACTCAGCACAAAGAACCACATTTCCTGAGCCTTCAAACCAGCCTGCATTGTTGTTCCACATCTGTAAAAGTCCATGTCCTTTTAATATAACCACTTTTCACTTTCCTGTGCTCCCACAAAGCCTTTTCACTCCACCTTTTGAGTAAATGTAATCATACCAGGAGAAACCACTGCACAAATTATTCATTGGGCACTTTAACCACTCACATTTCATGCTTTCACTGCAAAATGCAGGCCTCCGTACATAGACTAGGCATGCCACACAACTTTATTGTTAATTATTAAAAGCTCTACCAAATATGATGCATTTGAGTAGACATAGAATTGAAAACAATTTAAATCACATTTAAAAATAATGTGACCCTTGGATAACCACTATAACTTCTACTTGAGAAGCAGAGCTTACAACATCCTTCAACTGAAGATGCCAGTAGTTGTGTTCAAGATATGTTAAACGTTTTGACATCTAGTTCTATGAAAGGACTGCGTAGGAGAGGTGATGTTCCACGGTTTCCTTTTCCTATTTTCCAGTGGTTGTCAACCAGGGTCACGCTGAGATCTTTTCATGCAAGTAGCCAGTACAACTGAGAAATGTAATTATCAATATAGTGGGTTAATCATAATGCAATTGTACTAACTTTTTCACTTGCATTTAATGTCAGGCACCGTGGAGGGGACACAGGAGCAGACAACAACAGACAAAAATGTCACATACACAGTGGGCAGGAGAGAAACAGAGACAGGCCCAGATCAAAAATCCAAAAAGGTCAGGCAGCGAGGCAGGCAAGGATGAGGCAGAATCCTGGTCATCTCTGAAAACAGGGCTTGAGCAAAAGGCTTGAAGGCTTAGTATAAGTAGGAATGATGAGGGAATCAGGGGTAGGTGCGTACTGGGGAGCAGGTGTGTATAATCAGACGTGAGGACAGGAACTGAAGAGGCAAAACAGGTAAGTATTTCAAAATAAAACAGGAAGCGCAGACAAAGGACTAACGGGATGTGACATTTAAATACAATCCTCATCAGAAACACATTTTACGCTGACAGCAACCATGAAGTCTGCAAAGCGAACCCACGTGGATCTTCTATCAATGTGATCACTCCATCTTCCTGTCATGACTTACCAAAGACTGAAGCGCCACAGCTATGCTATCGTTTCAGTGTCTGGAACACATCTCCGTCACATCTATGTAATGGAGCATTCCACTGAGGTGACACAACTCTGACTAGAGCACAACCTATTATTGTCATTGTCACACTAGCAAGTCAGCAAAAACGCAACTCGGTGGAAGCGAGATCCAACAAAATGCTGCTCAATAAAAGGTAACCAACATCTTTTTCCAAGTCATTTATTTAATCCACTCCCCATTGCTGCTGTAAACTTATTGTGATGCATATGGGAGTTATTAAGAATTGCTTAAAAATAGAAACACATAATGTGGTCTCTTTGGGAGAATAGTCACTTCATTGTTTATTACTTACATAGTGGAACTATTGAACTGGGGTTTTTCCGTCTTCCAAGAGCTCAGCATTTGAATGGATTTCCAACTGTGGAGATGTGCAGATTTGCTTATAGCTTTACAGCCACATGCCACGACCACCGTTTCATGTTCTTCCAAAACGGGTTCACTGCATGGAATTCAAAGGAAATCTCTTAGGGATCAACCAGGGGAATTTTCTTTTGCACAATGGTAATTTTATGTTATAGGTATTACTGTGGCTATTCAACTGTTGCAGTTCACTGCTTCAACTAACCTTTGTTAGTGAGATATCCTCACTGCTAGACAAAAAGACAAAAATCTCTCACAGTCAGCGTAATACAGCAGAACTTCAATTTGGTACATGTTATATTTTTCTTTCCATGTGCAGCCTGTGACCTTTAAGAGCCCAACTGTTCACTCTGCATTTTCATCCCACAGCGCTTTAAAGCAATAACTGCACACAGACTCGGGACACAAAGGCACACATACAAACTTCATTGCTATCAGCAGTTTGATGAATCCATTATTAAACAATTTCAGGCAGTTAAGTGAAATCAGTATGGGCTGCAGCCAAAAATGATCACATAAGTGTGCCAAAATATTACTTAAAATACTGCACAAAACTGATATATTAAATCACATTACAGGTAAGGTATATCCTCATGTATCTATGTAAAAGCAGACCAGAGACCCACTGATGGAAAACATGAAAGGCTTTGGTCAACACTCAAAACATTCACCAATTCACGTCTATCTTAAGAGAAGAAACATTTATTATATGCAGAAGGGACAGCAGTAATAAATAAGACAACGGTCATGTTCCTGTCAAATAACAAAACGAGCATGATTACTTCTTGCTGCTAATGAATTGTTACTACTTACTGTTAGTGCGTGCGCTATAGTGTAAGTAACAAGCTGTGGTCTAACACAGAAACAGCAACACACCAAGAGCCTCCAAACCATTACTCAACTGCGAATCAAAATGACCGGAGCACGGATCAACTGCAGTACAACAGAGTGACTCAGATTTAATAAAGGAAAATATGAACAACATGAAAAGGCTTATAGTGGGAAAAGGAGTGGTTTCTCAGAATCTGACAGATGTTCCTCTTTCATTGGGTTTTGAATGCCAAATCAACAGTGTACTCTTATATACTCAGCTAAGCTTTTATCCTCATCCAGGTGAGTTCACGTAATTGTAGGTGTTAAAGTGTGGGGAGATTTATAACTCACTTGTGAAAATACAGACTTAATATATCACCACACTCTATGCTAACAGCTGCTAATAGTTTACTAAAATACCAGCATTAGAGAGAATGGTGGCATCTTAGCAGTGACTTGTTTTAGATGTTAGTTATTTTTTTAAATAAAGCATTACAAACTAAAACTTTTAAAGTTTGTGTTTTTGGAACCATTTCGGGTGAGCCTCTGCATATTCATTCATTACTGGACAGTGTTTTTCCTTCTTGAGACAAATGATCCAGGTGTTCTTGTGAAAAAACTGTACAAATCTCCTAGAACAACAAATGTTACTCATTTAAGATTTAGCTATAGAGTGGCTACATACTAAAGCTCACTTCAGCTAAGTGCCATTTGCTGTATTACTGTAGTTGGAATATAAAAAACATAAATTATTCCAAGGTCAGCAGATGTATTCTGTTCTAGGTGCTTTAGTTAATTTGTTATAAAGTATTAACAAAAACGTACAGACATAGACCAAGTAAAGGTGATAAAAATACTGTGCCGTAAAATTTAATTATGCCACACTTTCCAAAAATTAAGAACCTATGGTATTCAAGCTTAGTGATACCTAATATTTTTGGTTACTCTCTACTCAAGCTTGGCGGCATTAACTCGCCGGTGTTCTCTGTCCGAGGCACATCTCTCAGGCAGATGGTGCTCGACCGGGTTGGTTGCTTTCAGTGGGTTCGGCCCAGCTGGGAGTACATCTCATCCCCCACGGCCTTGGCCTTCACGTAGGTGTTAACGAACAGTTAGAAGGCAGAGCACGTATGATATTTAAATAATGGTTACCTGGTGTAACCTCAGTTCTATGAGTGCGTGCGAGGCCCTCTAGCTTTCGGCCCCAGCTGGCCCTGGTTGCGGATGCTGAGTCTTCCAGGGAGACGAGCAAGGCACAGTCTAGGCTCATTAAGTACCACTCCCTGATTGGGCGGTGAGTGCATGGACCTTTGCTCTGGTGCCGAGGGGGCGCCTCAAGAGGGATTACCAATAGCGAAGCCTGTTAGAGGGCCTCGCATGTAGTCATAGAACTGGGGTTACACCAAGTAACCTTTATTTTTACAGCAGACATTTTGGCTCCCACTTCATGGCAGAAAAAGCCCAGGTGTTACTAATAACATTAACAATGGTTTTGTTGTGTTCAAGTGTCCCAGTAAATCACAACAGTGAGC
The DNA here is from genome assembly GCA_036023855.1 of Gadopsis marmoratus. Lineage (NCBI taxonomy): Eukaryota > Metazoa > Chordata > Actinopteri > Centrarchiformes > Percichthyidae > Gadopsis > Gadopsis marmoratus. The sequence continues at coordinate 42,155 of JAVQJF010004944.1, forward strand.
CAGCATGCACAATACTCTGACCTGAAGCAGCTAAACTCATGCATTCATTTCATAATTTACTCCAGTGCTTTTCCTATTGTGCCATGTCAAAATGTCAAAGGCCTACTGCAAGTAAGCAGAGCCAGGAATGCACATCATACATACAACAGGAGGCTATGTTTACAATATCGTGAACACTTGAACAATATAATACAAACCTGACCTTTTAGGTTCATAGCCTATCACATAGGTTTTACTGCAAGTAGCAGAATTAATGTAATGTGGAGCAAAGCAGACTATTTAACATTATCAAGTTAAATTCAGCTGTTAACTAGCTGTACTGCAACTTACTTGCCTTGCGCTACATCTGCTCGGCACCATATCAGCAGAAACCAAACCAATTTTCTCAAGCCACACCAGCTACCTGGCCAACAAGCAGATACTTCAGTCCTCGTACGTTACGTAAAATGAACAAAACGTAGCCGACATTCAGCTGTTAAACAGAGAAGCGTAACCTTACCTGCTAGCTGTTGTGTTTATTGGCTGTCATTATTTTTTTCCACTCAAGTCACGGCCTTGATTGCACGTGGAGCACACCTGTGCCCTGCAGCCGTCGCACGTGGGGGGGGCTGTGGTGCTGTTTAATTCATACAGGTCATACCTCTCACATGTTTTCCACCAGCTACACTTCTTCCTCCCAAATAAATCCTTTGTAGCAGCATTATCTTATACAGAGGCAACAACATTATGACAATTACTAGCATTTGCTGAGTGCCAGCCAGAGCACAAGGTCCATTCTGCTCCATTGTCATGAGGTCTATTGGGACTATTCTTAATTCTCAGTCAGACAAATATGATGAAGGAATAGCTTTAGATACTTCCACATCAGCCCTGTTACAAAAATGCCAAATAACATAGCGGTAGGCTATAGAGAATAAGAGAAACATCTAGCTACCTGTATGGATTTAATAAATGACTGGATCACATATTCTTACGCTACAAGGCACAGAAACGTTTGTGCTCCAGCAGCACTCAAATAAGGCAAGAGTACCTGCCTGCTGTAGGGCATAAATAGCCCTTCTGAACTGTGAGATGGTAAGAGGGCTGCTTTCAGGACTTCATGGGCGCATTGCTGCACGAGACAGGCTGAGCCAAGTGCAACAGGGAATGGGAGACCCACTTGTCACATTGTAGTTGCAAAACTGTCGTAAGATTATTCCTGATCATCCTGAAAATACATATTAACAAACGTGTATACCTAGGAGTTATTCACTCCAATCCAGCTGGTAGAGTTTGTGATACAGAGAGTCCCAATACATCATACCCATAGAATGCAGTTAAAGACTCCCTGTGGAAACACGGCTACCTCGGGTTTCCTGGCCTTGTATTTTGTGGGTCTTTTAATTCTCATATTCCACTGAACAGAGCAATTTAGTCTATTATTTTAGGATCAAATGGCTGTGCAGCCCTATAATGCTGCCATTTAAACAATTCATCCACTTTATTAGAATTTTCTACCATAAGTGATGCTTACTTCACATCACGTTGCCAAGTATTATGTTATTTACTGAGAAGATCATTAATATACTTTACAAAATATGTTTTCAATGAACTTGGTGAAAAACTGCAACATGCAGTCTAAAGGTACAGAGGTAGACTACTTAAAGAACATATCAATGAAGCACATAGCTGGTCATTTGGCTGCCTTACGGTCTGCCTTTCTGTAAAACTCAGATACAGTGGCAACACTATGGGAGGCTGCTGCACAGCCGTGCCAATTTATGAATATATTTCTCCCTTTGGATGCATTTTTTAACACAGCAGGGACAGGAGCAATAACACTGCTGAAGATTAGGCAGAGCATTTGACTGGAGATCCAGCAGGAAAAAGGAGCTTGTTTGGTGATAAATTAAATTTATTATGAGCCATCTGAGACTAAAGTAATTTGTTTTATATTCTACTACTTGGTGTCTGACCTTTGTGAATGGCCAATTTTCCACAAAAAGAAGAAAAAGATTTAAGTCTCAAAAGAATAAATTTTTTCAGACATCTGTTTTGCTAATTATCCATTAATACATACATAACTTAATTTCCACAGCAATTGCTTATCATTCTCAAGGCTGTTCATAATAGTAACATTTTCATAATAGTGAAGTTAAACAGCCTTGTGTTTTAAGTCACAATGGCCGATTCATTCTGAGATGTCTTCTTGTGTAAATTGCAGAATTTCTGGCACTAAAGATGAGTGACTTTTTAAAGGTGTATTTGTTATCCTCTAGCTCCCCCTGGAGGGTCAACATCAGTTATTCCTCCAGACGGATATCATATAGTATGACTGTGGTGCCAGTTCCATGCATGAGAGCAACACACTTTGAAAATACTGTATATTGGATGTCTTGGTGTTCAACACATTGTTAACAGGATAACTAAAGGGTAGCAGAATATTACAGTATGTTCTTCTCTTCCCTTTTACACTAAATGTTTTGATCTGGGGCATTTGAGTTTCATGCACACATAAATAAATACAAAAGTAAATAAATCAATTTTTGAGAGACACAAAAGACAAATCAGAGCCAAATCAGCGTCTTTATTTTATAAACGCATTATTCTATTGACATTTTTATATAATAAAAAGGCAATTTACAAGCTTAAGAACCCAAATGAAGCAGCACAGAATGATTATGAGTAAAATATATAATTTGAATAAATATATTTTATTTCATGCTATAAAATAAATTCATAAATGGCAATAGATACAACCTCTAGATAGCTTCATTTACTTCATAGTTGTATAAAACAGTAGAGTTCTGAGGTTCACAGTTGGGTTGTGAGGTTGTGTGTAGAGTGGACAAAATGGGAGTTGGGGCATTTCTGCTATCATAGTTCAGTTCCTGGTCTCCAGCGCTCCTAAAGCTTCAGCTCTGTGGAAAATATGGGCTCATTGAGACCTTGAGGCAGAATGTTTGGGAACCACTGACTGAGGACTTTCCCCACCTGAAGAGAAGTGCACAATTATACTATGGACATATGATGTATGTCCAATGAGACCACTTTTAACACTATATACCCTGAGTTCTAAGTTTTTTTTTGCCTTGTCACCAAATACATATGAGCCAGAGACATTATAGTGCAGTTTAGGGAATTATAAAAGGAACAGCTAGACTGAAAACTTCCCCTTTGATCCTGAAAAACTACAACTACAGTCTCAGTGCCCGAGGAGCCAAAGGAGACCATTGAACTCAACATGACAACAGATAGCCCGCTCCCAAACAGTGGCTTTACAGCCCAAAATCCCTTTCATTATTTGACACAGCTGGAGGTGCAACTCTGAACAGTGCCACTGAGCTTGACGACCGAGTCACACACTCAGATCTTGTGTTGCAGTTTACTGACTACCACTGGATTTTGACGAGCATTTAGAAGACCAGCAAGCAACACCAACTTTTCCATTTATATATTGTTTGTCTGAAGAGGAAGTCAATCTGTCCAGAGTTTCAGAAAATATAAAAAAAATAAAATCGATATCAAATTGTCCCGGTCCTACTTCAATTCAACAGCTCCCTGGCATTTCATTTGTTTGATATATGACAGGTCAATATTTCAATAGGCTTGATGATCCCAATACACCACTTTTAAAAAGGTTATTGCTTTTTTTTTTTTTTTTTTATATATAATACACAGTGGACAGAAACTGACAGAAAAGCTATGGAAGACTTAAGGTTTTTTTTTTCTAAGCCTGTATCAGTGTTTGTAAACTACCTGAAGTGAGTTTATTATAAAAAGAATAGGACGAGCTGCAATTTCAAAAAAGTAGTCCAACAGCCTTCCCTGTAAACACTCCCATTTGATTACTTGTGGCCCATAATGCATCTCCTGTTCCTCTCAGAGGTGCGGAACTAAGAGTTGACAGAGAGTCAATTCGAGTGCGTGTCAAGTTCAGGTGGTTCTGTAGGTGGGCACTATCACATAAGTAGCTACAGTTCATGAAAAGCATTTAAACTATTCCCTCTCCATTCACCTATGATGATTACATGGACCTGTTTACGCATCTGATAAAAGAAAAAAAATCTGACTTGTCTAAAAGCACCATTTAAGGGGAAAAGGTCCCTACCAGAGTGATTGAGGCTATTATAGCTGAGTCCCTTAAGGGTAACTACAGAGATAAACTGGACTTCCCAGATGGAGTTGGTATTTGCTATCAATGAAAAACTAAGTGCACAATCGATGACACAAATACAAGAAAACTCAAGATAAAAAATTATCTATTGGCAATTTTATACAATTTTGTAGTTGAGCAACGTGCAATTAAGCTACAGTATATGAGGGTAAACTTTTTTTTTCTCCACAAAGATACGGTTTATTATCTGCCAGGCAGCTGTTCCCTTGCCAGATGCTCCCAGAGAACAGGGAGGAAGTAGATCCGTGTTTCCCATGCATCTCCTTCCTTCATTGAAATGCCTAAAACTACAGTACATTGCTAAGATTGTCCTCAGTGGTTAGAGAGGAGGGGTACAGTAGTCTCTGAACATGGGGCTATGGCCTGCAGGGAACAAGTCTGCCTTGTTTGATTGAAATCAACTGCTACAAAATCAGTTTAATCAGTTAACCCATCCAACGACAAAAAATCTCCAAAAAACAATTCAAATGGCAAAAAGCGAAAAAAGGGGGGGGCAGGAGCTGAAAAAACTACAAAAAGAATATGAATGACGTGACATAATTTCTACTCATTCTTGGCAACACGTTACAATAAATGATGTGGCCTTATCTTATTATAATCTCTCTATTCAATCCATTAAATAACAAAAGAGGCACAGGGATCTAAGTGCCAGAATCTAAAATGTAAAGCTTGTGGCAAGGCACTAAGTTTAAGATGCCACTTTTTGTGAAGTATTCTCTCTTTCGTTTACATTGGCTTTAAACAATTACAATACCTATTGCACAACTTTTATATTGTCAGCTTTTGTATGGCTTAATATGTGATGTTATTTATGACTTGGCTGCTTAATGTCTCCTTAGCAAATTGTTCAAATTTTACACAAGTGATTGTTAGAAGCTGGGAAACATACATTCTTGCAAATATCAATACCTAGTCCTACATGAACGTATTCTTCTTAATGAGCATTCAATTACGCAATACAGTCAAAATGTACTCATAAAAATTACCTATTAGTCTTTGGTGTGAACTCTTGGCACATCATTGTTTTAGCAGTTTGTACCTATTACTCACAAAACCCTACTGACAATAATGCAAGAAGGTATATATGTCCTGCTTTTCTTTTTCTAGGCGAAGGGCAAGAATCATCAGGCAGATTCAAATTAGTCAGAGACTGACTTTGGTGAGGTCAGAGCTGCTGTCAAACCTGCACATCACTTCAGCGGCTGACAGAAATAAACTTGACTTAGTAAACATTCATCTAAAAACTATTGTACAGGCTGACAGAATGTGAGCGATGAAGACCAAACATGTTTGTGATGACTCCATACACAAATAGATAACGAAAAGCTAACTATAACAATTTTTGCAAAATTCCCTACATTTTGGTTTGCTATCTTAACTGTCAATGAGTGAAGACGACGACTGCACATTCAGTGGAATAACAAGACTGCGCTCTCGACGTAACATTAGACGTAAGCATCAAAAGACAATATTAGCCTAGCAAACACTCACACAAACAAAGTAGAAAATTATATGAAAACCGTGAAATAATCAAACTCAATTCATTGACACAAATTTAGCATGGACCAGATGGGACAAAATTAAAGCATATAGCAGGTGCTCTTATAAAAAGGCATTAAACAGCTGGATGGCAAGTAAGAAAGCAGGATAGCACAAAAGGGACCACCCAGCTGAGCTTTAAATTAGCAAAATATATGACTCAATCAATCAGGCCTTCTAAGTGCCTTTTACGTATTTACTGTAAATGCAGATTATTCTAAATCACAATGGAAATAAAACCAAGTGTCTAATATATTAACAACACCCCAGTCCCTGATCCCCATGGTTAAAACACTATAGATAAAATACCATGTTGTCAGATGCATGACTTGTAGCCAATGGTATTCATTTGATTGCAGAGTCTCAGCGAAAGTTCACAACATTTTCACTAGGAGGAAAAATGACTGCCGTGAAGCAAGCACTACTCTGACAATGCAGCGGCTGCACCAGAATTAGGACAAAAATTTGCACATTTTAGCAATGGGACGGCACCCATCCCACCAACTAACTCAATACTTTGGATCACCAGCTACCTCTAATATTTACCCCTTAGCCTTAATCTAGCTATGCTGCTATCTATGTCAACACCATAAAGTAGAATTGACAATGGAAAACATGTTCCAAGTCTGCAGTCGTCTCATCATAAAAACGAAGGACAGAATGAAAAAAAAGGAAACAAACCAATAGCTCTTTTAAAGAATGGAAGAAAACCATTTCAAAATGGCTTCGATTCCTTTGTTCGTTCTGTTTGCATATTATTCAGGCTAGTATACTATACTATACTATACTATACAGATTTAAGTGAACAGATCCAGAGCTGTTCCTACTGTGCTGAGTTGACATTGAGTACTCCTGTCTCTGTTAGACACCGAGTGTTAACCTAGAAGCCTACCTCAGGACAAAACAATTTACACATACAATAATTCAGTAAAGTCTGCAATCAGAGTATAGATGAATACAAATGACTCCACCGTATGGACGTAACTCACCCATTATATGGATGACGGCATCTAACACCACGCCTTGGCCAATAGACAGAGTGAGATCTCCAGTAGTGATGAGAGATAAAATCCTTAAGTGTTTTGTTGAACAAACGTTATAAGACAGCAAAATCATAAGTTGAAAGTTTCTTACTCTACTCTCTGCATTTGCCAAAAACAAACACACAAGAAAGCTAGCAAATGTAATGCACTCCTAACATAGCACCTTCTTAATCATCATTTTAACCTGGCTGACCATGAAACATTTTACAAGGACTTTGTCCCCGATCCATACAATCAGCAAGGAATATTTCCCCTAAGTATCAAGGCTTTGTGTTGAGAGAATATTCTTTACAGGGTTTGGCAATAAGATACTGTACATACAACCTAAAACGGATTTCAAACGGTGAACACGTCTGTGCCTGGTAGGTTCTTGGCTATGAGGTAGAACCTGGTGAGTTTCATTTAAGTTAAAATACTGTCTGTTATGAGTATGTAGTTGCATCATGAGGTATTGAACGGATATGTCACACGAAGCTTTGCACTGGCAGAAAAAAATCATTCCTTGTGAGTAAGTGACCTCCTGTGGCCACATGTGCAAAAACAGGTCAGGTAAAAAGGTGATATGACTAGCATCTTACCAGAGCTTTCACATTATCAATTATTGCAACATGCCTATATAACTCTGTAAATATGTTTTAAAAAACATGTAAAGATAAAAAGAAATCAATTAGGAGGTCTTGATTATTGAGACCTCCTCAAAAATAGTAAGTTGTTACTCCCTTTGCTTGAAAGAATCAAATTTGTTTAGAGCACCCATTTGCTCTCTGCATTCAACATCTAACTTTCACAAAATTGACAGAAACCCTTGATGCACGAAATGTCCATAGTAGAGGGAGCTGACTCAAAAAGAAACAAAGTCCTTTAAGTTGAGTTTAAACAAACATTTCTTAAAGCTTCCTTAACCTGAAGCAGGACCTAAAAATCACATCTTGATGCTTGCGCCTCCTCCGGACTGCATTTTGAACTCTCCTCTATATCATTGGCTGGTGCCTCTTCTGCATATTGTGCCTCAAAGGCCATCCCCTCAGACGTATCCTCTTGGTCCTTCTGACCTGAGCTTCCCTCCGTCCTCTCTGGAGAGTCGATATGATTACTGCCTTCTGATGCTCCCATGTGCTTCTTCCTCAGGTGCTGGTTAAGGGTGCCCTGAAATGGGAAGCATTTGCCACAGATCTGACAGTGGAAGGGCTTGTTGTCAGTGTGGCCACGGATGTGGTACTCCAGCTGGTCTTTTCTTGTGTACTTCTTGCCACAGAATTTACAAACAAATGGGGTAATTCCCATGTGCAGACGCATGTGGCGATCCAGGCTCCCTTTCTGATTGAAGGTCTTTCCACAGTAGATGCAAATGAGTCTCTCATTGTAGGGGTACCACTGGCTCCGCAGGCTACGCTCTCGCACATCATTCTCCAACCCTGTGGCTCCCGCAGCTGATTCGCCATCATCTGAACCTGGTTTGATATGACTCAGCACACCTGCTGGGATGGCTAGGGGGCGCTTTGCCCTGGCTCGCCCACCTCTGTAGCCACCGAGTATAGAGCGGGAAGGACTGGAGCTGCTAAGGTTGACAAATGGGGAGGACAGCCCTGAGTAAGAATAGGTGGCAGACTGGATGACAGGTCCATAAGAACCCACACTAACAGCCAATACCTGTTCTCCATCTACCAGCTCTGTGTGATAGCCATCATCACCGGCTGAGGAACTGTCTGAGTAAGTGGGCCTCTCGGTTTTCTCCACTTTCACGTGCACATCTGTTACTTGCCCATCTTTGCCAATCAGCTCCACTTGCTCGGTTTCTCCCTCCATGGGAGCATCATGCTCTGATACACTATCACTACTGCCTCGGTCCGACTGGCCTTCCTCTTGCTGCTGTCGCACCCGGCCCAGGACTTTTCCTGCCAGCTCAAAACGCACTTCGGGTCCTGCCTGACTCTGCCGGGAGTAATAAGGGGGGGAGATCTGGGTAGGGTTTACAAAGAGGTTGCTGTCATTGATCCCATTGCGGCTGGTCTGCGAGCTGTCCTTCTCTGGGCTGCAGACATTGACTGGGAGACTGATCTTGGAATGGATGCTCTCCAGGATTTGGGTACACTTGTCAATGATGGTCTGCATCTGCAAAAAGCTGGCAGCAGTGAGGAAACTTATTATATCCTTGAGCTGCAGGGACATGTGGCCCGTGTAACAGAAGGCAAGAAGCTGCTCAAACACCTCAGGGCTTTTGATGACTGAGATGGAAAGGCCACTCATGGTGCTGAGAGCAGAGTGGTCACGAAAGTAGGGTGAGCTCGCTGCCAGCACAGCCTTGTGGGCTCGAAATGGCTGGCCCTGAATGTGAACAATGATGTCACACAACTTCCCTTGCAGCCGCAGCTCATTGAGCTGGGTAAGAACAGTGTTACTGAACTCCGGCACATCAAACTCGATGTAGCTGCCGTCGTCCATTTCTTGGATATGTTTCTCCAGTTTGTCGACAGCCTGACAGGAAAAGAAAAAAGAAGTCATTAGGATTTGAAACATTACATTTGCAATGCACTGCAGCAATTTTTAGACTTTCAGTTAACAAAAAAAAACTATTGTACTCTATATGTAGGCCAAATGAGACCAGAGGCTGTTTAAGATGAGCATTTGATACAGGCTTACTTTATTACATCTGAGTAGCCTGTAAAGTGCATTTGTCTTAACTCAAGTGGGGCAATTTTATCCATATTGCTTACTGGTATTTAGTCAGTTACTCTAATGAACTTTCCAATGAAGTTTACAGTCCAATATCTAATATGTTATATTATATTTCCTTTTACTGTCATGTTTGTCTTTGATAATAGTTTATTGTTCAGCAGTAAAAACAAAATTGTATGTACATGCTATGTCTTTCTTTTTTAGCAAATCATTAATAACCCAATGTGAGGGATCCTTAAAATGTACTTTTAATGTTTGATAATGTGTGTGTATGTGTTATGTATGTAGAACAGTGTAAAACAATGTTGATCAGATTGATGCTCATATGTTGATATCGGCCTCAGTCTCAATAATCCTGACCTGGTCAGGCTCTATCGCTCAGAAGAGCCATGCAGAAAACCTTCGTCATTTATTTATTGCATTTTATTGATCATTGCTATTATTGCTAAACAGGAAATTGAGAAGACCGTAGATGACACGACTGCGACTTACTGAACACAAAGTAAGAGTGTTCTACATAAATAGGCCATATGAGTGAAGCCATAAAAGTGTATATGCTGCATCTGGCAGAGAAAGAAGAAAATCTGGTTCTGCTTGGAAGGTGAGTAGGCAGCAATGTTTTCTTGATAAGTCTCTCACAAAGCCTTGCTTCAAAGTGTCTTTCATACACTGCTCAAAAACGTTAAAGGAGCACTTTGAGAACACATCAGATCTCAATGGGAAAAAAATCATGCTGGATATCTAAACTGATATGGACTGTAGGTTGATAATCTTCATTTCCATCAAACGATGTGGCTTCCTTTTGTTCCTAACACATTACCCAGAGGACTGAATTCAAAGACACCTCGAAAATCAAAGTGAAAAAATTCTGCGGCAGGCTATAGAGTTGGTTTAGACTTGCTCTATATTAACAAGTGCTATGAGATAACTCTGTTATGATATAGCGCTATATAAATAAAATTGAATTGATTCGAATTGAATAGTCCATTTTGCTGAAATGTCATTGCAGCAACTCAAAATGGTCCTCAGTAGTTTGTATGGACCCCACATGCTTGTATGCTGCCTGACAATGTCAGCTCCTGGACAGTCTGAGGTGCAACCTGGCGGCGTCGGATGGACCAAAAGATAATGTCCCAGAGGTGTTCTATTGGATTTAGGTCAGGCGAGCGTGGGGGCCAATCAATGGTATCAATTCCTTCATACTCCAGGAACTGCCTGCATTCTCTCGCCACATGAGGCCGGGCATTGTCCTGCCCCAGGAGGAACCCAGGACCCACTGCACCAGCGTAGGGTCTGACAATGGGTCCAAGGATTACATCCTGATACCTAATGGCAGTCAGGGTGTCGTTGTCTAGCCTGTAGAGGTCTGTGTGTCCCTCCATGGATATGCCTCCCCAGACCATCACTGACCCACCACCAAACCGGTCATGCTGAACGATGTTACAGGCAGCATAGTGTTCTCTACGGCTTCTCCAGACCCTTTAACGTCTGTCACATGTGCTCAGGGTGAACCTGCTCTTATCTGTGAAAAGCACAGGGGGCCAGTAGCGGACCTGCCAACTCTGGTGTTCTATGGCAAATGCCAATCGAGCTCTACGGTGCCGGGCAGAAAAAATGTCAGTGGCCTCCACCTGTAAAACCATTCCTGTTTTGGGGGTCGTCTCTTTGTTGCCCCTCTAGTGCAGCTGTTGTTAATTTCATTAACACCAAAGCAGCTGAAACTGATTAACAACCCCCTCTGCTACTTAACTGACCAGATCAATATCTTTTTAATTGACTTGATGCTATACTCTGATTAAAAAGTGTTCCTTCAATTTCTTTTGAGCAGTGTATCTCACCTATTTGATGGATTGCATAAGGTTTGGTGCAGACATTCATGTTCCCCTGACAATGAATTGTTATCACTTTGGCGATCCCTTCACTTTCAATCTAGTGCCATCATCAGGTCAAAATTCTCCACTTCTCCAATACTTTGGTTTATGAATAAATACCTGCAAATAATCACATTCACGTCAGCTTTGCTTTGTGTTTAGTGAATCTTAGTATGCTAACACGCTAAACTAAGGAACTGAACATAGTAAACATTATACCAGCTTAGTATAAGCATGTTAGCATACTGACTTTAGCATTTAGCTCAAAACACAGCAAGGCCTAAATATAGCCAGTAGCATGCCTTAGTCTTGTTCATGTTTTATTTATTTATATTCAAAATTATGTTATCATCCTGCGATAATGAAGATGAGAGCTGGGATTCTTTGTTAGTGCATGCTATGCAATCTCTGAGACTAAAGGCAAATATCTAATAACTGAATTAATTATTATCCCAAATTTCAAGTCTTTGCAAGTTGATTGTCATACTGACATGAATTGAAATTAATGTTTGCCTGTATCATAGATCAATCAAAAAACACATGGTAGGCTTTGTAAAATACTGTGCATTTGCAGTCCAACGAGTGCATAATGATCAATGCCTAATTAATCGGCAACGTCATAAGCTGTTTAGCGATATCATATATTCCGGATTTTATTTTGCATCTGAATTCTCCATAGGTGACCCACCTTTTCAAAGCCCTGCTCCACTACTGTCATATTTGGGTTGAGCTGATTGTGAACTCGTGGCTCTGTCACAGCTTTCTTTAGGTCGTAGTTGAAGAACAAGGAGTTCAGGATGACCTGTTTCAGCCAGAGAAAAGGAAAAACATTAGTGTTCAAAAAGCTGACACTGTGTGCCTGCAGGACGGAGATGCATGTGAATGAATCAGACTTACTAAGGCAGTGGCTGTTGTGATTTTTGTGCCCCCTGAGGCTCCTACAACCATTTTGACTCTGTTTTCCTTGTCAAAGATGATAGTAGGACACATGGAAGACAGTGGCCTCTTGCCTGCAATAGATAAACAGAATGTGGCTTCAACGTCTCTAATGGATAAATGTTTACTTTTTACCTTGTGGTTAAATGGTCCCCATGCAGCACTTTAACAGTTAAAAATGAGTTTGACACATATTTAAAATGACTAATCTGACGGACGAACAGCAATGAGCCACAGTTTGAGGTTGGAAATTAGCTTATTTCTTTAAAATGGAGGAGGAACAAGCAGGAACAAGTGTAAGGCTGGTGAAAACATCACCTCTGCTTTATCCTCACTAGAGAAACAGTCAAGCAACATCATCTTTGCAATTGTGGGTTTAATCTAGAAAAGCACTACTATCCATCAACACAGACATGTGTCCAAAAGTCATAACCTCTGTGATAATTCTGTCCAGCCACACCTGGTTGAATAAAATTGTTCGGTGAAGGAGGGATTCCAAACCCGTTGGTTATGTGTGGAGAACTGAAGTCATCCATTTCATCGTTAAAAATGATTCCAGTTGATCGAGACATGACTTTGGATCCAAAGCTGGTGAAATAAATCAGCTTTTTAATAAGATATTAATACAAATTCACAGATAATAGTCAGCACAACTGTTTTCTTCTCTGACATTCGGGTTCAAGATTTTATTCGGAAGGATACTTTCTGAACGCTTGACTTCTTACTATAGGTTAATGGTGCTGGTGGCAGCCACAGCGCTCCCATCCTCAGCTATAACTGACAGGTGAGCCGTGCCGTGGTTGTCTGGGACAAAATAGTCTGGCTCATAGTAGCTGTCTGGGTGGGTGGTGTCATCTGTAATTTTACTCCTTATGCCATCAGCAAAGTAGTCTGAGGTCATGTTTTGAATGAGCTGTTGAGAGCAAAACATGTCAGTCACAGAGCAGACGTTCCTGACAGTTTGAAAATCTCATGAAAATTATAAGTGGTAAACATTAGCAATAACTCCTGGCCTTTGTAACAATGCAGAAAACACTACCTGAATGCTTTCAAATCAGGGCTGAATAAATGCACATTCTGCCCTTGAGCAAGACCTCATAGCACTTCACAGTGGTTAGCTTGAGACTACTGTGATCATACTGACTACAGTGGAGCTAGAAATGCTATAAAAGAAAGGTCTGAAGGATGTTAATAAAACAAAGGCTTACATCGGTAATATTGAGATAACGTGGGTCCCCGAGTCTGCTCCTTTTGGCATAAGCAAAACGAAAAGCTTCTACGATGCGATGATACGTCAGAGTCTTTTTCTCTGCTGTAGAGACGCTTCTGTCTGTGAAGTTGTACCCTGCAAAATGTCCACCCAAAAAACATGTCTGAGTAAATGAAGGATCACATTTTCTTGGCCTAATCAGGTAATGAGTCTTCTCCATCATTACTCATAAAGCCCATTTCAGACAGTGGCAGGTCATTAAACTGTAAATTCTCTATTCGAATAACAACATCAACCCTTCCAGCAATATAAATTTGGGACCATGTTCCCCCACATTCATATATTAACACTTTAAATCTTATCCCCCAATTGAAATGAATGGTACCACTTTTTATTTAAAGCAATGACTAAAGAGTATCTGCTTGAACAGATGGGGTGTTGATGGTGAATTAAATTTGGCAAGTAGGACTTAGATGAAGCTCTGTTTTCTGCTTCCAAAACACACGGAGGAACATTCCAGGGACGACCTGGGGAAACCTGGCATCTTTTCTTCTGCATGGCTGCACAAGCACTTGGCTGCTCACCGTCCACTATGTTGAGTATGAGTCCCAGCACAGGGCCACTGGAGGGGGCATCTGGGACATGCATGGTGTATTCCCCAACGTTCAGGCTGAGAGGGTTCTCATTCAATACAGGCTGGTACTCCAATAAATCATCTAGGGTGATAATACCACCTGGAATGAGCACAGAAGTGTCGGAGTGAATTTAAAATCAGGAATAAAGCTTTTATTGCCAATAATTATATTTTTTCCATGAAGTCTTAGGTTGGGTTCCAAGTGTATTCACTATTTATTAATTCTTATACCTCTACAGACAACAATGAACAAGAAAACAATAGAAGACCTGCCGCCTGGATGTCCTCAATGATGTTCTGTGCCATTGACCCGTAATAAAACACATCAGGTCCCTCTTCTGCTATTCTTTGGTACGTTTCGGCCAGCTTTGGAAATTTGACAATATCATTTTCCTTCAGGATGTTTCTTTGAGAATCACAAAACACCTCACTGGAAGATGATAAGAAAAGACAAAGAAGAAAACCAGTTCAATTGTAGAAGTGTTTTAAGTGAATGCCACTACTGTATGGGTAGAATTTGACAATGGCTGGCTTTAGCGCCCCCCCCCCCAGTGGTGGTCTCAAAAAGCCAACAATGCATGCCTCTGCCCATCTACTCGACCCAGGACATGACATTGACATGAGAGTGCTATTAATCTTCGCATCTCGCTCAATATAAAAGAGAATGAGTGCATATCTCAAAATATCAAACTATTCCTTTTAATTTGTAAGAATTATTGGACAAATGATTGCACTATATTCAAGACATAATATTATAAAAGGCAGCAGAGCTAGTGAAGCCACTGCTGCCGTTCAGTTTAGCCATCTTCATCCTCACCACATGTTGGTGTCTCCTTGAATGGAGTCTTTGCTCTTGAAGATGGCATGAGCCAAAGCTTTTCCTATAGGAAAGCCATCACGAGCCAAGGCAATGCTGGGCTCAAAGAGGTCCTTCCATGGCAGCCTGCCATGTCTCTTGTGTGCCATCTCATAACCGCGGATCTCCCCGGGAATGGCTATGGACAATCCACCTGTCATGTAGAAAGAGCAGTGCACCACTAATTTAAATTTCACAAGCTTTTTCTTTCTGTCTACTGTCTGACTGGAGGACCAGCATCATAAGAGACACCAAAACACTCTGACACATCTATAGATTCAGTGTACTGCACGTACAGATTTAATATTTTATTTTTATGCAACCAGCAGCAGGTGCAAAGGAAGATAGAAGAAGGTTGCTCCTCTCGGATGAAGCAATCTTCCTATATCTTCCTCTGTGCCTGTTGGATGGATAGATTTGAAACTAGAATATTTATCCTCTCTAAATTTGATACAATGTGCCTCGTACCTGTACGAGAAAGCTTGGTGTTGTTGCCAAACATGTCTTCAGTGGCATTCATGGGCGCTGTCTCCCTTGCATCAATTGTTTCCACCCTCCCTGTTCAGCAGAAAATTTGGACAGATTGACATTTTTTTGTGTTTTAGCCAAGTTAACTTTGTTGTGAAGTTTCAACCCACCTGTGGAAGCGTTATAGATGACAAAGAAGAGCCCTCCACCGATGCCCATGCTGTGAGCGTTCAAGAGGCCGACACATAGCAAGGCAGCGATAGAAGCATCCACAGCTGAACCGTTTTTCTTCAGAATGTCCCTGGAAACACACGAATGTACTCAGTAGACACTGGCGAACACATGTGCACATGCAGAAACAGAACATACAATACCACTGTATTTCGAAAACAAGTCCAGACTATCAGTCTTCTTACCTCCCTACTTCTGAACACTTCCCAGCATCAGCAGCCACAGCAGCTTTTGAGAAGAAGTGGTCCAAGGGGGGAGGCGTGTTTTTCTTCCCCAGGCCCATGAACACCCCCAGGAACAGGCTCACTGCAGCCACCAGAAGGACCACTAGACCAGCAATCAGGGACTTCCCAACCATTTTCCTGCCCGGGAAAACCGACACACTTTGCAGTCAGACAGGATCCTTCAGCTCAGAAACAAGCATCTTGTCCTCCAGATATCACTAACAATGTGGAGCACATCATCACGGAGCAGAAGGTTCACTCACCTTTGTTTTTGCACAGATAAATGAAAAATATTGGACAACAGGAAGACAGAAGAAGGGAGCTGGCCTTTCAACTGACTCTGTGTGTGTGTCAGCAGTAATGACAAGGTGTTTAGTATGGTCAGCTGCAGTCATTGGTGATGGAGCATGATGCGTCATCTTTGGTTTTCAGGTGTGTCTTAGCTCAGGTGTCGCACTGTGATTCTGATGAGCAGTGCCTTCTGGATAATAAGCATGGGCTTCGTTCGTGTGAATGTTTTTGAAAGTTACAGGAAAAAAACAGACACATGGAGATAGAACGGTGCATAGAGGAAGATGTGCGTGGGAGGGCAAAGGTCATTAAAGCTTTCTTCTGTCGCAACTACCTGTGAGCCCTTGGGCATTAGCTATGAAGCTATGAGGTTTGAAATTCTGCAATTCTTCACAAAAATCTGAGTTTGTTGTGGTTCAATCGATCATTTGTTAAAACTGTATGTCACTACTTCAAATGATGGATGCCTCCATTACCTCTCTTTTGGGGTGAAAACTCTTGAGTCTGTCTTTTTAGTCCTTCCTAACCTTGCATTTCCCTGATATCAATCTGGCAGGCTTGCCAAAGTGAAGGTGAGAGTGATCTGTTTACAGATGCAGGCAGCATTCAGCCCTGACTCTGGGCTCTGTGTCATTGGCTTTGCCGGCAGCGTTGCCATGCTCAGTAGCTGTGCCACAGTCCATTTGGCTTTTTCTGCAGGCATCCTCAGACCAATTGAGATGCCTGCGCCTTTCACCCAGCAGCACAGGTCCAAGCTGGCAACATCGGTGACAGGAGCTTCTCAACAGCAAATACCCTTGTGTGGTACCGCAACTAATCCAGCATGCACTCCTGTTGCTGGGCCACACTGATAAAGCACTGTCAGAGGAGCCAGTGGGCTGCTGCTGCTGTGATTGGGTCTAAATCGAATCACTACTATCCTGTTCTGGATCTCTCAGGTTCAGTGACGCCCCAAGGAGGCGAGTTTATTTAATGGACAGGGCTGATTTATAATGGAAGAGGACAATTACATATCTGTTTGTTACCGATCACAAAAGCCTTCCTTCGACTTTTGTGCACATGTCACTGCATGGGGAGTTGCTTTATGAAATATCAACGGGAGCTTCTTCATATTTTTATCCCGCAGCTAGGGGCTTTTATGTTTCATTTTGACTTTGCTGGGAGGGATACACTCCTATCCACCAGGTCTCCCTCCAATTGTTTTCACGCAATAAAAGGGAAGGCTTCTCTATTGCCTTACACACAGACGCAAATCAAATAACACACTTCTGTTGATCCTCAGCGACAGGTGAAACGTAGCTTGCAGATACACTTACAGCAGAGAGAAGGCCACAATGGAAAAGGAGGTGATGTCATATGTTTTTATGGGTGGCTCCAGTCATTTAATGATGGAGGCTCCACAGACACAGACTGTTGTGTGTGCTGAAAATTACATGTTGGAAATTCAGCTTCTTCTTTCTTAGCAGCGATGGACAAGTGTGTTTTTAGATGCATGTGTGGATGGCTAAATGGTGAAAGAAAGAACATCCCAAACCTTTTTGCTTTTGATCACTTGAAATGATGGTGGTTGCCCAAGATGCATGTTGCCTCTGCACTGTACATCTTATTTCTTTGCTTTTGGCCAGTTTGCACTACATTGCACAGTGTAATCTGCATATATACTTAGTGGGGCAGCATGCATTTTTCATATGTACTGTATACATTGCTCATGTTATTTCCTTGTTTATTTTTATCTATTATGTCATGTATACAGAACCAAAGTGATGCACAGAAGGGAGGTGGTTGTGCTGGAAATAAACATGTTGGAAGTGAATCCAGCATAGATAAAGCAGTGCTTTCTTGAGAATGTTGATTTTTTTTCACCGTTGTTTCAATAACTTACTGCCCTATGTTGTCACTTCTTAACCTGTCACTTTATTGGTTTTAGGACATCTTACCAAAGGATTGCAGTGAAAATTAGCCACCTGGCTAATAATGGAATGGATTAATGTGTGTTGTTTTTGACTTTGTGAGTTTGTTCTTTTTATTTTAGGCACAAAGAAGTAAAAATATCAAGTAAGAAACAAAAAGCTAATTTTAGAAGAATGGCTGAAAAAGCAAGTATATTATTCATTGCTTTCCTGTGCAGTTAAACTGGTATTCTAAAGTTGGGGGATTTGCAGCAGTGAAAACTGCAGCAGTAAAGGCTGAAATATTCTAGTCCCTAGTTTGGGTCAATCTCCAAAAAGGCTGTATGATAAAGTTCCCATAATACAACTCAATGATGTCTTTCAAGAGTCCCTCTCTGCCTCCTAAATGTGCCCACATCTTTCAAACTCCACATGTCCCATTTGTAACGCAGTTAAAAAGTCTCAAGCCCAAGCGATAACTCTGATGACATCATCAGGGTTATTTATTCTATATTTAGATATCTCCCTCCAGAGCCACAGAGGATATTTTACAGTGTGGAGCTCCTCAATATATAAACTGAACGTCATCTGTAAAAGTGGTGTATCTCTTTAATCATCTCACAAGCCCTCAGAATCGTGTGACCCCCAGGTTGGGAGCACTGCTCTATACAGCAGTTATTAACATTGTCATAGGTTTAACATTTCTCACTGTGCTTTACTTGCTGTAATTGGTACCGTAAGATGCCTTGGATAAAATATCATACTTTTAGTACCAATGTGAGCACATAAAGAAATGTCTCCTTATACAGATCTCAAAATCTACCAACAACAATATAGCAGGGGAGACAGCACATATTTAATTTCATTAGCATTGCTCGGTGAATCAAAGCTCTGACAAAACAAATTAGTAGCATGGGGTTGATACATTAAATTAAGGCCACCAGTCAGTCATAATCACAACCCCTAGGAAACAATGCAGCAGGGTGGTGGATGTAGTGCAGCCAGTGGAAATATTTATTAGAGAGCATCAACCATCCTGCTCCACCACGTGAGCCTGAATCATACCAGAGAATAAGGTCAAATGAGGATCAAAGTCCTTAAAGCCACAAAGATTGGACCTACAAATAGAAACACACTACATCACAAACCTGTTTGATTAGATTGAACCTTGTGAGAAAAACATGTGGAGGGTGCTATGAAATATCTGAACTAAGAGCTGTCTCTTATGTAGCTGGATATGTCCCCCATCAATAACCCTTTAGGGTCCCTTGACCAAGATATTATTTATAGACAGAAAGGCAAGCTGGGACATGGATATTCCAATTACTGACTGACAACAAGAGATAAATTCATAATTGTAGAGGGCCAATGGCAAGCAGATATTTGGGCAACTGGAAAAAAATGACCAATTTAAAAGGATAAATCTGAAACCTTCCTCAGAAACATAGCCCTCAAGGCAAACTGAAGCTTGAGTGTTTTCATACATTTCTAGCTATTCAGGGGACGCGAGCCTGCTTTATCGGAGTGTGCGTCGGTCGCATGGCTGTGTTAGACATTAAAAACAACACTGACATCCTTTATTCTTTTATTCTCCCCTCGTAGCTGCACAGAGAGGAATGCCGAGCCTGGGAGGGGAGACGCGCAGCGGACACCAGACGCTGGGATTGGTCGGACGCTCCACGTTGCACAGATCTAAACAGCAGCGTAGAGCAGCAGCCGGAGCATCCTCATCATCCGAGCCAGGCGCACGTAGCCCGCGGTGGGAAGAATGTCAAAACAGCGATGCGTGACGAGTGCGTGATGATAGCCTAATTGGTGATAAATTAGACTGTGAGATTCTGCGGCAACGCAACGCCAGACAGCGCGGAGGAGCAGAAAAACGGGGTGAGCATGGGCTGTACCTTTTGGTAATATTGTCTGAGCTGCAGCACGAACGCCGCCTGCATCTGTAGAAGAATAACACCATGGGTTCCAGACTGAGCAGGCAGAGCAGCCTGGACAATGAGAATTTCTCCAAAAAGCGACGCAAGCTTCTGGATAGCACCGGGGAGACCGACAGGGGCGCTCGGGGCGGCGGGGACTTTCTGTTTGCGCTGATGCTGAAATCCGACAAACTGCCTGGGATGCTGCGTAGGACCAACCACAGTCCGTACATGAGGCGGGTGGCGTGGATCAAAGAGATGCAGAAGCTGCTCCGTGACCGCAGGATAGAGCAGGCCACCGACGTGCTCAAATTACTGAGGAAGGTAAGGCGAACCTGCACACGGCCCGCGCAGCTGTTTACATCGCGTGTGTGCATCCTGCTGCTTTGTTCCCGCTCTGGTGCTGATGCAGCCACACATCCTCAAAGCATCCCAGAGCAACAGACAGAGAGCAAGTCTGATGTTGAATATCTTGCAGATCCACAGGTGCATTCATCCCCTCCTGTGGTTCCCCTCCTCAGCACCCCCTGACCCCTGGCCTCTGACCTCTGACCCCAGCCCACTTCAGCCCTCTTTTTCCTCCTTCCTCCTCTATATGCACGGCCTCTGCATCGGCCACTTCCTCCAGAAGCATTTGTTTTTGTAGAAAGTAGGCCACTCACAGGGCCGACACACGTGTGACTCACCACAGTGTTCACTTCCACTGTGGGTAAACGTGCTCCGTGTTGACGTTAGATTTGAAAGGATAACCTGCACTGTAAACTGCACTCTGTGTGTCATTGCATTATCCCAAATGTCATTGTCTTTGGGTGGGATCTGGATAGAGATTCCACTAACGCAACACACTAACAGAGCCCCATCCCTGCTCCACCATCCTCTCTGCATCTGTCCTTGTTTCCTCCACTGTGGTCAGAGTCTCACCTTAGGGCGACCTGCCCCGGCTTCCATCCCTCACTCCTAATGTGTCTTCCTCTCGCTGTAATGGCCCGTGCTCCAGCAGCAACCATGTGAGCCCTGGGGTCCTGTGTTCCACAATGCAAAATATTATTCTTCTTCAAAAAGGTTTTATTAACTCTCACTTTGAGGAAGACGGTCACAGAAATTAAATTCTAGACCACTGTTGTTGCTTTAATAGTGTCTGTTACGAACCTTGGTGGTGAGGTCTAGGGAGGGGACAGATCAGTAACACAAACACCTTTTTTAGACATGTTGCTGTAAACCTCGTCAGAGAAGGATTACTAATATTTCAATTAGCTGGAGGGGTTTTGTTGTTTTTGCCTTTTTGGCTGATGAAAATCTCCAAAACCCACTGGATCATAAAAACAAATGCACTGTCATCAAGCCAAAGACACAGCTGTTAAATTGTTTTCTGAAAAGCTTGTTGCAGCATATTTGATGATACACGATAGATACAAGGAGGACGTGCGTAGCGTGACCTAGAATATGTTACGCAAAGTCAAGCTCCACTGTACTGAGTAAATGATGTCGGATCGGAATCAGAGGTTTGTTTTCGAAGCCTTTTCTCACCTGCTGGGGGATACGTAGCATTTCAACACGTGTAAAAGAATATGTAGGTGCATTGACGGTGTGACAGCAGCCTTGGGGATCTCATTTGTTTGCTTGCCTTCAGGCCCTCCTATGGATTTTAGCTGTCGGCCAATCCAGCATTAATTACTGTGAAGCCTCGACACAGGAGAGAGTGGAACCTCCTTCATCACGCCGAGCAGAGAAGCTGGCTGGCCCAGGACCCATGACAGCCGCATCACAGGGGACCTAGGCTCGCTTCCTCTAAATGAGCACCACGTTTAATAAATAAGCCTTACTTTATCTTTCCTCGCAGCATTTGAAGCAGGCAGATGTCTGAGAGATTCTGCTCTCTGAATTTAAAGGGAGTTCGTGGCAGAGTTAATTGGTGTGTAGCAGTGAGCCCTGCTTGAGATATGACTAAGATCTGAGCTTTGTTGCAGATATGGGAAGGATTTGTGGCTTCGCTCCGCGCTCGCACATGTCAATCAATCATGGCTAAACTCCGAAGGGAGATATTTTTATATCATTGTTTCTCAGAGGGGACTCAGAGGCGGAAGCAGCTTCTCCCCCGCCTTGGGTTCAGTCTGTGTTTACTGTTGCCCTTGTTAGTAATGTGGAGCTGCCAGCCTCCCACTCAAACTGTCTATTACAATCAATGCCTATTGTATTGTAGAGAAAAAAGAATGCGTGTGCAGGTGTGTGAATACTGTATGTACGTGTCTCAAAGGCTTACTTCTCTCATTAAAGCTGCATGGGCTGCACAAGTGCTTGTCACCACAGTTCACCTCATTAAGACCTTGAGGTTGGACATGTTGATGAGGGCAGATTGTGCAATTAATTAGACACAGCTCAACTGCTGACTGTTGCCCGTCTCAACGCACTCAAAAGGTAATCTGAAATCGCTTGTTTTTTAGCCGGTTTGATTTGTTTTTGATGCCGATCCGTTTGGATTTGTCATATTTATAAGTAAGCTGCCACCCATGATGGCTGTCGGTTCTGACCTCTTTGCAGATGTATTTATGTGCTGCACAAAATTTTAATCTTTTTAATCTACTCAAAAGTACACATTTTGAAGTGCCACTCTCATATTATTGAGGTGAAGGCAATTATAAACCAAGAATAATACCCTAATTATGGTTATAAAGATGCCTATCCGGTATGTATGACATACAGCTAGGGGGAGTAAATGCATTTTTGAGTTTTTCCAGGAGGATTTTGGCAAAAATACCTTAACAAGTAACCAAAAGTACATCTACAGAGTTTTCACATCAGATCAGACATGAGTCAGCGGTTGTCTTGTTTGTGCAAACAGAATGTGCTGTGGCATGTTGGGACATGCACTCTGGCTCGATGCCATGGAGGTGTATTTATACATGCCAAAACCCAGCATTGCACGTGGCTCCCCTTAGATTTCTCTTTCCTACCGTCGATGAAAAAGCTCCTGTCTCCTTTAATGAATATTTAAAACAAAACACTCCTTTAATCTTTCTATCTCAAGTCACATTGCCCTTGACACAGCGGGGCCCTGTTTCCACCACTAATGCATTTCTTTTCTCAGTTCCAAAGTCACACTGTTATACTATATCGTAATTACTGCAGCATGTGTCTCCAATTTCATCTTGCTGTGATTATGATGCGTCTCGTCTTGTTTGCTTTGGTAGGATCTGGGTTTGGAAGGCTCCTCGCTCAACGACATCTTGTACAAAAACGCTGCCTTCCTCAACCTGGTGGACCCGATCTCACATGAGCTGCTGCTCAGCCTGGCTCGAGAGATGCAGTGTCCTAAGAAGGTCAGCTTTCTTTGTTCTCCTTCCTGTAACACTCGCAGAGTGTCCACAAAGATCAAGCTTGATGTCGGTAATCTGCTAAGGAAAGAGATCTAAACCATATACCTCTGATGGTTTCCTTTTGTTAAGTAATGAGTTTGCAAGATCAATGAAAATCCAATCTGAGGATGTTATCGGCTTACATTTCTACAGACAGATGGTTGAAAGAATTTCTGCAGACACATGTTACTTATGAGCAGCTAGAAATAGCAATAGCTGTTTAGTATGAATCCTAGATATTTATGCTTCTTTAATTTTCTTTCTGCCATTTTGTTCTATTCCAGTTTGTTGAATTTATGTAACTACAACCTTGATTTCTCGTACCTGAAAACTCATTAAACTGGAGTTGCTTGTAAAATATCCGCAACATTACAATAAAAACCCTGTGTTTTGTGCACAGTTTTTGTTTTCTGTTCATGTGAAAGACGGTTGCAGGATGATAAGTTTGGGGAAATGGTGGAAACTTTGCAGGATTTGAAGGCCTGATAGTGTGAAACAATGAATTGTAAAGATGATTTCTCTTGCACACAGAAGCAGAAAGTCTCATATTGAAAGCTACTGCTTTACTCCTGTCAGCCTCTTTGTTCTGTACACCATTATGAACGCTCCTTCTTCTCTGTTCTACAGGATGCAGACACCATAAAGTCTTCTGATAAGATTTGCCGACAGCTGATCTACCACCTGACCCCACACTCAAAGTGGCTGAGGCAGAGCATGTCCAGACGGAAATCCCAGGCCTGGTAAGCCAGCCTGTCCAGACATCCATTCTGTAATAAATCTGCAGCTCCGCACGACAGAGAACAGGCCTCAGCTCCATGTTGATCTGTTGAGATTTCCATCTTTGTAGCTGACACTGAACTAGGACAGAGCTGGCCACAGGCTGACCTGATGGGAACGCCATGGTAACCACAGCTGTCAATCATCTTTCTTTTTAAGTGCTTAGATCCATGCAGGGGATGTTTACTATTATTATTATTATACTCGTCTTGATGAGAAGGTGAATTGCTTTTGATGTGCAAATGACGAATAGAGATCTGGTTTGTGTACAACCTGGTTTGGTTTGTGTGCCTAGGTGTTGCTTGGTAATCCTATTCAGGAAGAGAACAGGATTTCTGTCCTGTAATTGCTTATTCTACTACTGGCTAGAAGCTGCAAATAATGCATTCATTTTCTGAGGATGAAAATGATCTCAGGATTGAGGAGGAGATAACGCGAACACAGTGAGATGAGACAAGTTCATTATGAAGTGGGTCAGAGGTATGAACACGCAGAATCAGAGGAAAGCGAAGACATATTCACAGGGATCTGACATTTCACTGTCGAGCTGCACAAGCAGGGCTTTTTTTATGCCGGTGGTGGATGTTTAATTCAGCCCAGAAGAGGAAAGACTTAAAAAGATTTAACTGACACTGACAGCATGTATGAAAATGTGCAGATACGTACGACAGCTAAATTCCTAGCTGAAAGGGATTTTTTTTTTTTTTTACTTATTCATGTTGTTGGCTTCATAGACCTGCAGAGAGAGAGAGACGGTCTGTCAGTGACTAAGACAGCAGGAGCAACATGAATCATTAAAAAGAAATCCACCCTAAAACAGAATATTAATACAGTAGATGCTACGAGCTGTGACAGCTTCGTCTGCCGTTGTGTTCATGAACAAATACCTGTCAACTCTAGAAAGAGATGATACAGGGCCAGGCTGCTGCTCGCTGTGAATAGCAAATTCACCTCACAATCTCAAATTCTTTTATAAAAGCAGCTATGTAATAACTAAAATGTCTGACCCAAAAATTCCCTGGGTGCACAGTTAGTTTTCCCTTTATTGTTATTAAAGAGAGCAGCACAGTGCCGGTTGTATTGTATTGTATTGTTACTGTTGTCCTGTGGGGTTGGGAAGGTTCAGAGGTTGTTTGTGTTAAAGACTGTCTTGCCAAAACTCTCCTGTCTGTGTGCTAAATATGAACCTATAGCCAGCAGATGGTATGGTTAGCTTAGCATAAATTCTGAAAACAGGGTGAAACAGCTAGACTGGCCCTGTCTACCAGCACCTCTAAATCTCACTAAATATATAGTGGTTGCCTGGTGTAACTCCAGTTCTATGAGTGTGCGCAAGGCCTTCTAACAGGCTTTGCTATTTGTTAGAGGGCAGAGCACGTACGATATAGAACATTTTATATCTTGTTTGAAAGCGTAAAAACATAAGTTGTGGTTCTACAGGGAGTTTTGTGGTGGACTGTTTCTTGGGATGTAACACCACATGCTTTTTTACAACTTGTTTTTTTGTATGGATTAAACAAACAAGATATAACGTATAGGCCTACATTAGTAAGCTTTAGAGGTGCTAGTAGACAGAATTTCTACTTTCAGACATAGCCTGGCTAGCTGTTTACATGCTGTATACATATAGGGGGTATGTATAAATGTCTTTATGCTAAGCTAGGCTAACCATCTCCTGGCTGTAGCTTCATGATTACCGTACAGATATGTGAGTGGTATCAATCTTCTCATTGAACTCAAATAAAGTGATTAGAGTTTCCCAAACTTCCTTTATCAAGTAAGGATTTAACTGTCCACATTAACAAGGAAAGTTAATGTAAATGAATAAAAAAATAAATATCATTTTAGGGTGGATTTCACCTCCGTTTAACCTTCACCTTTGTTCAGCTGCAGGCAAACTGCAGGCAAACTGTGCAAAAATGCAACAATCTCACCTCTTCGAGGTCTCTCTGTACTCGGACAAAACAGAAACAGCTCAGTCCATTTTAATGCCACCGGGTAGTTCATCCCTTCATTATCCAGCATTAGCACTGCACACCAGTCACTCTAAATACTGCACACACATTTCTGACTGAAATGCCACACTGAATTAATGTCTGAATGTCACTAATCCTGTTAATCTGTCTAACTAGTTAATTTGAGTTTCGTAGGAAATGTTTTTCTTTTTTTCACATTTAATGAAAGTTCTTGTCAATAAGCTTGATGGAAGCAGTGACCCAGAAATGTTGCTGAGGGTCTCACACCTTAAGGGTGATTTCATGTGAGTGTAAAATTTGCTAACACTTGCATGACCTTTTTCCCCATCAAGTTTCACAACACTGTCTTTCTTTTCCACCAGCCGTCTTTGACCTCATAGTTACCCCTGTTCCTTTGTCATCTCAATGCTGAGAAACAAAATTACGAAATCTACCATTTAGTGGCCGCTGCCCATCACTTAATTCACTAACCGCATAAAATTTCAGTTTTATCATCTGTTCTCAAATTCACTTCTGCACATTATATTGTGCATCTTAGCATACTGTGCACATTAAAGGTTCCTCTGGGGCCCATCAGTCATTTTTTCTGATTGCTGTCCTATGCCAGGAAAAGACAGATTCAGATACAGTGATCTCATAGAGAGGACGAAGTGGTCAGGTGAGCTCCTAGGGTTGGATTTTTGACCAAAACATCCACCAAACAAGAATATATGGAGGTGATATTTGTGTGCAGGAGGTGTCTTTATTAATATGGTCTGTGGACTGTGAGGTTGGATTCCCTGCGGCATGAAGGACAATGCAAAGGTGTGTGTGTGATTCGTATCCATGTGTTACGTATATAATACAGCAGAAAATGTGAGTGAAATGCCAGGGAGCAGCTGTGATTAGACTGCTCATGTCATGTTTCTCATGTGCAGTTTGGCTTCTTCAGCCATCAGAGGGCTGAAATGAATAATAGAGCAAAGCTTTGCCACAAATGACTCCGCAAAAAAAACACAACAGCCCAGGGAAGAGCAAGGAGTGGGTGAACTCCTGGAAAATACATGAAACTTGAAATCAAGTGGGATTTTTTTGACAGCTGTTATTATCCACCCACAAAGTACTCTTTTCTTACTTTTTTAAGTCGCATTTCACCTCATCTCAATTATCATCAGCTAAGCCCTCCAGATATTAATATTTATGTTAATGAATCATAAGTGTGATCTGATTTACGCTGACTGAATTCAAATGCTGCCTCATATTAAATCAATGACACACGGAGACTAATGAGCCACACATGGAGACGAGAGATGCAGTCAGTGTTGCAATACGTGAAGTACGGCTTCATTATACAATGTAAATGTAATTGATTATTTAAATATGTAATGGATATTTATTAGATTACTTGATTGTGTATGTGCATGTAGTTTGCTGAACACCCACTATTATACTGTCAGTGTGCTGCATGGAGGGATTTTCTTCTCTCTGCCTGCTGTTTAGGACATCTACTTAGCAATGTATATTGAATGTGATTTAATTCATAGCCAAGAGCACCACACCTCTGAATTATTTCTTTTTTTTAATTGCTTATATATATACGCTGAACCATGTTGACAGTGTTTGAAAAAAGAAAAAAAAGAAGCAGTCCTCTAAAAGTTATGAGTGACACTCTTATTTTCTGGTCTCAGATTAATCTCGAGGAAGGATGAAAGAGGCTTGCGGAGAGGACTCATACATCCATTTTTCATGCTCCCTGAGCTGAGTCTTGTCTGAAATAGAAAAAGAAGGAGTTGTGTGATCAAACCTATTCACACCTGCAGGGGAGCCTCTGCCAGGCTGTGGCGATTAGGACTTTTGTGCCTCTGGAGAAGATGAGGTTTCTGTCATATAAAAGGCTGCGAGGGCCGGACAATAGAGAAGGGGAGGACGGTGGCTCACAAGACGTTGATACACATGTGACACAACAGCCTTGACAAATGTCTTTATCTCATAGATTTTGTGCTCAACAGCTGATTAAATTCCCTTTTAGCCTGGCTTCATGACTCAGTTTTCTGCTCCTTTTTGGGGTTTGGCAATTAATATAAATGCTTTAATGCATGGCGTTTCTGCTCCTCAACCCCTCGCCTGCTTCTAAAATGAAACAGTAAGTGCTGGTCAGGACACACTAATTTTCAACGTCACCAAAAAACACTTAAAAGCATCACAAGTGACAGGTACTGCAGTGGATGTCACAGTATGTCACTGGCGCTGGAGGATACTATAATTCACACTGACAGCAAATCAGCGTTACAGGCCACTTCAGTAACAGCTCAAGTTAAACACACCACATCCTGGGGGTGGGAAATGGGCACCAGTAAATTAGACTATAATCAAAAGAGCAATAGAGTGTGTAAATAATGCCCGAATATTTTCAGTTGTAATGTACAACAGCTAGTGCTACAGAAAGTATCACTTATGTTCAGATTCAGCCTCAAATCCTGCTTGTATTGCACAATATCCTTGAAGGGCTTTGAGGATTTCAAAGGCTGTGCACCAAAACAGACAGATATCCTGCACAGAAAATCCTTGTTCACACATTAATAACGCTTCCTTCAGTGACTGACTCACTTTTAAATAGATCCCCTAAATAATAATATAAATCAGTCAGAGAGTGCACACCTCTGCCACAGCCAATAAATGTGTTATTGTAATAACATAAAAGTGTTTAATCTGCATTAAAATACACACTGGTCAGCAGTTAAGGTAACACAGTACAAACATATGCTTAAGAGTCATGATGATGTATAGCGAATTCCTGTTGCTCACATTAACACATGATGACGTCACAACGAGTTGACGTGATCTGTTGATGTTAATCGATCAGCAGTTAGTGATAATAAATTTTAGAAAAACTGACGCACCCCCTTTGCTTTCAGAGAGGCTGATGGATCTGAGATGCACCTTTCAATGTAACTGAATTCCTGCTCATTTGGTGGCATATAAATTAATGTATGAAGTAACTGTGACTTAACAATTCTTAACTGATGATCCATTACGTGATGAATCACATAAAGTCGTAGTGACTTGGTAATTTATAAATAGGGAGCAACAGAAATTCATCATCATGTAATAAATCATGAGTCATGCCTTAATTAAGCACTTAACCATTCTTTTGTACCCTTTTTATAAAGTGTTACCGACAGTCATACATGCGAGAGACTATTTCAATCAACTAAGTGCAGACGTTCATGAGGAAATGGTGAAAATGCCACATTAATTAATGTTAGGAAAATAATCTCCTAGATATGCTCTTCAGAGCCACATTGTTGCACATAGTTGTTCACCGAATTTCACTGAAATCTGTCATCAGGGTTTTGAGACATCTTGCTAACTAAAAAAGAAACATGACGTGACTACTTTGGTGGTGACAATAACATCACTTTAAAAGAGCATTTCCAAAGATGAATCTCTTTCCTTTTCCTTTATTTTTTTCTAAAGCACATCCCAGTTTATATTTTAGGTAATAAACTGTTCTGGCTCTGTGCTGTAAGGAGCTCTGTGCTCCTGGCAGCCAGAGCTTTAAGTTCAAGCTGTTGGCTCGTTCGGGTGTTTTGGCTCCTCTGTTTACACTAGTAAATCCCCATGTTGGAGTCTCTGTGTCAGCCTTCCGCTCCATGCCGACCAGTCCCCCCACACCACCCCCACCCCCTCCTTTACACAACACAGAAAACAGAAAACCAGGGCCTTGTTCCCAAGTCACAGATAGGGGAGTTATTCAAAGATCCTCTCACCCTACATCTAAAACCTATACTGGTTTGTGTACTTTCTTGAGGTCAAGAGTCATCTAAATAATCCCACTCTCTTTCTGTTAATTGTCCCCGACAGTCTCAAGACAACCCTACAGAAAAAGCTGTCCAGTGACTCGGTCGATCTGTCTGGCATCCCCCTGTCCACCCGTGATGTCCGCCAAGTCGCCTTCTACCTCCAAACCAACAGAGACAGCGTGGTGGCTGTGGACATCAGCTTCACCGAACTCCAGGATGAGAACCTGAAGCTTCTCCTGCCTCTTCTCGCCTCGCTGCCCAAACTCAGCACCCTGGCTCTGAACGGTAACCGCCTCACCCTGGCTATACTCAAAGACCTCACCGAGATGCTCAAGGACCCCAAGATGTTCTCCAGCCTGGCCTGGATCGACCTGGGCAACAATGTGGATATTTTTACCATGCCTCAGCCATTGCTAGTCGCATTGCGTCGGCGCTGTAGCCTGAAGAGCAGTTTACCAACTATCTACGAGTACACAGAGGGTCAACCCTACTGCTACCACCTGGAGACATCTATCGAGGAGCCCAGCCACTATGAGGAGGAAGAGGAGGAGGATGACGAGGTAGAGGATGACGACGATGACGTGGGGAACAAATTTGAGTTGGAGCCCTGGGCTTTAGGAGAGAAGCAGCTATCCAAAGACTTCACCCTTCACTACTGTGAGAGGTGATGGGGTATTTCCCCTCTGAGGCTCTTTCAACTGTGGTTGAAATGTCGTCCCACAGTGTTCTGTTACGTCCTTCGCCCTTTTGCCCTCACACTACGAGCCCAGTCACCCTTCGAAGCACGAGGGAGATCTGTGCCCACATTGTGAACCTCCCGTCCTGACACGGCTACCAAGCTATTCCTAACCATCTCTGAGTTAACCCACACAAGATGACAGTGAAGTGACAGTCACAACGACAGACTTACTGTGTTGGTGGATGGTGCTCTTGGGAACAAGGTGCGGTTTCATTGGAGGTGGGCTGGAAGAGTTAATGAACCGGTGCTCGTTCTCTCTCTCTCTCTCTCTCTCTCTCTCTCTCTCTCTCCCTCTCTCTCTCTCTCTGATGGTGAGCTGAAGAGCCAATCCCAAGGAGATGTAGGTCAGTTGGTTGGATGGAGAAGCAGCATCCTGGTGGTAGCTGAGGTGGAACTTGAGTTTGTTTGGAAGCAGATGATCCCTCTGGGTTCTCTACCAGGACTGAGACTATCTCTGGCAGGCAGAGCCTAGCTCCACATTGTGTGTTCTCTGTTAATCTCTCAACAAAAGCTATGACACAAGTTCAACAGACTATACAGCCGACAACCCGTCACGTGACGCTGGCAAAACTGCTAGGTCAAGACTTTTTGCGTTTTTCCTCCCCTTTCCAAATGTCCACTTGTGAATACCCACGCAGCCCTTGTGTAGATGTAAATGTGGACACAAAACATGGCTCTGTTGTGTTTCCACGGGCTATTTTTGTGCACTTTTGGTGAACAAAGCAATCTTAGAAGACAACAGGTAGGACTTAACAATGGATAGCTGTCACTGATTGTTTTTGTATTTGCCAAAATGCTGATATTCACCTCTTTGTAATTATTGCGGTGTTGTAGTCATCACCACAGTGTGTCAGTGTGTTTATGACACTACAGCTAACTGTTGATATGGGCCAGCGAGTCTGAGCAGTGCCCAAACTGCCCGTCCTACTGCCGTTTGTCTCTACAAATACAGTATGTTGTCATTTCAATGTATTGATGTAGCCCTGTGTTTGTTATGAGAAGCTGCCATGACTGTTATCTATTAGTTATAGTCTGTCTACAGTAGCACATAATGATTATGTTAGACTGACCGAAACACTACAGGAGACTATATGTTTTTAATATTTCAGTTTCTCCATAGCATATACTCTGTGTCCATATATTTACAAAGCTGAAGCTGAACAGATACCTCTTTAAGGTATGATTGTTAGAAGGATCATTGGAGGAAGGATCAACATACCTGCATCACCAGATATCTAATAAGTGTTTAAGTGTGTGTTATATGTGTTTGTATCAGTAACATGTCTAATACTGCTGTAATTATTTGTGTTATTGTTTTGGTGTTTCGTCTTTTGTCCAACTCTGCAGTTATAATAATGACTCTAATGACACAGTGACCTCCTACTGTAAGCTTGAACAGTAAACACAAAAGGGACGTGACTGATGACATTACACTATGAAGCAGTCATTTATGTCGAATGTTATGTCGAATGTTTAATCTCAGTGATGGAGGGCACTGGCCACTTGGTTCGTAGTTTTTGTTTCGTGTGTCAACGTCGAACTCTTCCTTGTAACCTGTGTGTACGCCAATCACTGACTGCCAATAAAAACAACTGAACCAAGCTGAGACATGATGTCTGGATTTGATTTGATTGTGAAGAATTGCACGTGCAGCGAAAGGTTGCAACATCTGGGTCACAAGCACAACCTGCAGCTGCTCACAGAAACAAATAGGATTTCTTTATGCAACTTAGTCTGCAAACAGGGCAATAAAAGCAATCAGCTTGGACCATGCTGTTTGGGATTGGTTGTTGGAGTGCTGCACTTGTTTCTGGGGCAGTAGATCATCTGTGTCACTGTGTGCTATCAGGGGAAATGCCTAAGCTGCCGCCGTTTACCAGGGAAAGACAGAGTGGTCATGGTATGTGGCCCTGCCCGTGACTATTTGTTCCTGCTGCCAGACATGGTAATGTGGCATTTGCAACAGATGCCTCCTATAAGGTCAGGGCACACTGTGACTGTCACACCCCCCGAGGTCCAAATACCATGTGACAGGGCAATAGAGCCCACCCCAAAAATCACCAGGATCTTATTATCTGACCTTTTCCTCTCAGGATTGATTTATTTCCCTGGATTTTGAGTTAAATAATGAAAATAAATCAATTTATCCAGCTTTTATTGTGTGAATTGAAAACATTTCTCATGCAGGCCTTTGAGCAGAGACATGAAGTGCATCATATTTTGTCACAAACTTTCTCTCAGGAAACTGTTCCCCTGTTTGTATGAGTCACTACATGATCTGTTTATCTCGCTCCAGCTGCTGCATGCTCTAGCACAAAAATGAAAAACAACTCGTGAAGAACAGCACAGAGAAGTCACAGATTGTTGACAGAATGCATTGTGGAAAAGAGGAATAGATTTACAGAGCAGATTTACAGAGCAGATTTACAGAGCAGATTTCAATAGCGGTGACCTCTGGTTAAAGGGACTGACTGAGCCAAAAATAATTCACTTGCAATTATTGTCATATATTGCAACAAGGATTTAGTTATTTTTGTCCTTTTATTCGCACCAGCAAACCTTCTGGCAATGGCACATATTGATGTGCCATCCTGGAGGAGTTGGACTGCCTGCGCAACCTCTGTAGGGTCCAGGT